>CM018046.1:44708705-44851205 GCA_008638375.1 Nyssa sinensis
AAAACAAATAGACCTTCCTAGCAATTTTAAAAACAACAGCCACCATCACCATTTTAGCAACAAAATTGGGTAAAAGATTGCTATTCCCAAGGAAAAGGTGCAGGGTTCAAGTCCCAGTTGGTAGGGGGTGCTTGTTGTCGAGAGTTTGATATACATTGTTGGCTCATTCTCTAATAGCTTAATTGGTTGATTAGCATAGTATCAGAGCCTTGGTTAGGGGAGGTCTTGGGTTCAAGTCTTTCCAGTTGAATTTGCATTATCTTCTACTTCGCTTTTATTTGTGGTTTCTTTGCCTCTTCATGTGCGAGTCTGGGGTCACATGTGAGAGGGAGTGTTGAGAGCTTGATATACATTGTTGGCCCATTCTCTAATAGCTTAAGCTTTTGGATCAAATGGTTGTCTAACACTTGTATTGTACTTATCAAAATAAAAAGAAGAGGGGGAAGGGGGGCAAGTCGTGTTCCATCAAGTACTTCCCTCACAAACGAGGTAATGTTACATGCAAGAGTAGCTATGAAGCCAGAGAGAACTCTTGAAGTCAATTTCATCCTCCAAAAAACCAAAAAGATCAATCTGTTTGGCTTCCTACACCAAACTGGTGCCAGAAAAATAAAATAGAAACAAAATCACAGTGAATGGAAGATTCAGCTCCCGAAACAAAGATTTGCACTTTCTTGTGGCTACCCAAAATCATTTGCCACAACTCAAAATAAATAAATTTAGACTTCAACACTTTCAAGAAGACAAGTCACATTATTACTGAAGCATTTCGCTATGGCTGATAAAAAAATGTGAATGCAATAAATGGAAGAAGAAGCCATAATGCATACAAAGAAAATGAAAGCCAACAAAAAAAAGTAGGAAGTTTGGCATTGATTGTCCGCTTATAAGATTCTTTGCTTTCTGAAAAAAAAAAATTACAATTAACATAAATCAACAGACCAGCATATGATTTATATGAGAAGAAGCCTTTTGAATCATGTTCTATTTATTGCTCTTTCACTTCTGTGATAAGACTTCTATAAGTTAGTATATCTTCTAAAAGTAAAATTTAATGATAAAAGCAGCAGAAGATCAGAAAGTTTTTTGTTCCTCTCTCTGTCTTGTGAGAGGAGATTCTTTTATGTTCACTTGCAGGCATTCAAAGACTTATCCTCAAAAATCCAAAACAGAATATCTGCAAGCATTTCTAGCCAAAGCATCAGTCAGCTCAAATAGTCAACCTCAAGCATGCCATGATTAAATGCCACACTGATTAACATTTTGATGTAAGATTCACTTCGGTTTGCCATAACACAAAATAATGATGAGATAAAGGCTAACCAGTGAGGGAACCAGCTATCTCAGTGCACTATCATAGAGTTATCACCACTTTACAGTGACTTGATGGAGTTATTAATTGATGCACTTTCGCAACAGAGTAGCCTTAATCAATTCAGCAGAAGATCCACATCACCTTCAAAAGTATGATATGTAGGATGCCTCTCCCAATTGAAAATTGAAGGTTCAGAGCGACAGAGCGTTGGGGACACAATAACGATGTCCACCCATGCCCTAAACTTGTTTGAATGCTTATAAAAGAACCCACCTTCACTGAAACTAGTATTTTATATAGGTTTTGTGCATTTTTTGTCACAAAATGTATTATATAGTTACTATTTACATTATGTTTTCTATCCACGAATACTTCCTAGCTGTAGTGCTCAGGAACCACAAAAATTGGTTATTACATGAGAGCTTCTTTTGCAACTCTTCATGCTTAGTGTTTAAAGTTCCACGCAAACTCTCATCCTTGATGACAAATGCCAGTCACCCAAAAGATGCTTCTGAACAACTAATATATTGACCAGAAATAATGGTAAATATACACAAGTATGCATAAAAAGGGACCATTGCCTGGTGTAAGTGTAGAAGGATATACACCTGTGATTACACATACACACAAACACAACATGCACAATGTATGCATATAGGTTTCCAAATATAATAAGATAAATAAGAAAGCTGTTTAATTTTTCAGTAGCAACTACATGGCTGTGCCATTCTCATACATGGGATTCAAATGCATTAACTAAATTGCATGAAAATTATAAAAGATAAATAAGAAAACTGTTTACTTTTTTGGTTGCAACTACATGGCTATGCCATTCTCCTACATGGGATTCAAGTGCATTAGCTAAACTGAATGAAAATTATAAATTTCAACAGATATAAGACATCAATTGGAATGAATGTCACCCAACTAAAGGAAAAAAATAATGTCCAATGAACTTGTCTCACTTCAATTTTCTCTTTGATATCAAAGATAAGTGAAAAGGATTTCTTTGCCAATGATTTATCCAAGGAGTCATTCTATTCCACCATTATGTTGTCTAGTTGCGAGAATGGAAGGGAGGAGTGAGAATCGCATTCTATTTTGCCTGATTCCATGTTTTAGGACACTATTTTTGGTGGGACTCCCATTCTTCCAGTAATAAGATCATCCCCAAAAAGAGTGGGAATCTTATTCCCCGAGACAACTTCCGTCAAAATCTCCATGGAAATCAAAGCATAAAACAAGAGAATCCTAATGCCATGTTTTTCAAGCTTTTTTATCAAGAAAAACTAAGGTTATAAAATATTAATTATATAAAAACCATAAAATGACAATAAATATTATTAAACAAATGAAGTTATAACGTTAATAATACAACACCATAATTGTATCTTGCTATAGTCATAGAAAAATAATACAATTATAATCATTAGAATAAAATTTATGATTAAAATTTTTATATAAAAATCATATCTAAAAAAGGGAATAATAGAGAGCTAATTAATAGGTCAAAGTCAGATCAAATTTGGCCTGATCGCAAACCTTATCCGGTAAAACATAATAAAATCTTAGTTTGAATCCAAATCAAACAAATCTTAGTAATCATATAAGAGGTTTAGAAACATATAAAATAAAAAACATAAAAGATTCCATGGAGTAGAGGTTGCAGGACAATCAATGTTCCATCATGTTCATCAACTCTTTAATCTATAATTGCTCACCCAAATATTCCATGCCAACCTCTATGCCATCCATTTAATGAGTTAAACAATAAAACTGCAAGACATTTAAGGGGAAAAATAGCAACTTGAGCCAAGAACTTTTTCCAAACAACCTTTAAAATAACACATACAGAGAAATTACTAAGATTTGACTTACTCGGTCTGCAGCTGCTTGTAGAGTAACGTGATCCCCCCATTCCCCTGATCTAGTGCCACAAAATTTTGCACAAATATAGGATTAGAAATTAGTCATATCAAGTCACAAAACTGTTCTAAATTTGCAGGAAGAAAATCAACAGGTATCACCCAAATGTCTGACTTTTTCATCTTCTTCATGTAGCTTTTGTACTTCATAGGGACATAGCCTTCATAAAACTTTCTGTAATGCTTTAGCTGAAAAAAAAAGTCACATACTATGAGAAGAATATATCACAATAAGAAGAAAACATCAATTGAATGAGAAATACACAATGGAAGATAACACCACATGTTGCTATTTGTGATGTGTTTGTAACCTCAAGATTCTTCAAGACAAGTCTATTACCATATACCTCATTTATAAATATGATATGAACACAAGTACACACACATATACATATACATCGCTAATCTAAATTGAAATTTAAATGAAGAAGAAGGAGAGAGAGAGAGAGAGAGAGAACCTTAAATAAAAATTATTATTTATCTAAAATTTTGTATTTATATGACTCAATTTTAGGAACATATCACAAAAAGAAGAAAATTTCCCTTCAATGAGAAATACACAACCAAAAATAACACCATGGGTTGCTACATGTGTTGATGTTTGTAATCTCACGATTTGTCAACAAGAGTTTATTAACACATACCTTACATATCTATGATAGACTCAAAATAATGGGATATTCCCTGACATATATAGGGGGGACATATTGGTCTTGAGGCATACATCCACGAACAGTATCTATATGACTCAATTTTAAATTTAAGAACACATCACAAAGAGAAGAAAATTTCCTTTTAATGAGAAATACACAACCAAAAATAACACCATGGGTTGCTATTGTTAAATCACCAATTCATCTAAAAGCTTAAGTTTTATTATTATATTTTCTAACACGCCCCTTCACGTGTGGTTAGTCTGAGCCTACACGTGTCAATTCATATTTTTAAGGTGACGGTAAGGTTTGAACTCATGACCTTTTGCCTACTTTGATACCATATTAAATCACCAACTCATCTAAAAGCTTAAGTTTTTAGAGAGGATGTAACTTTATTATTATATTTTCTAACAGCTACATGGGTCAATGTTTGTAATCTCAAGATTTGTTAACAAGAGTTTATGAACATATATGTAACACCCCAAACCTAACTATTCTAAAATTTACATTAATTGAAGAAGCCAAAAAATTAGGTGACATGATCCTACATTGGTACATAAGCACACAATTTTTGATACTTGATACGAATAAATCACATAAAATAACTATGAATAAGACAAGTATATAAGAGCATGAAACGGTATGTATAATGCATGATATATGCATGATGTACGGTAGATGAACATGATGTATGGTGCACATATATATATATATATATATATATATACACACACACACAAAACTATACATAATGCACAAAATCCCCCACCAAACTCCACTAACTTGGAGGAAGCTTCATGTTTGATTTTCAGATTTGACACCATGCAAAGTGTCTCACCCACATGGATTTTTTTATAAGAGAAGCCTTGCATTACACTTGTCAATGGAAATATATCACCAACCACACTATATATAAGCCCTTATCTCTTTCAATTTGACATTTCTAGAAAACCCTACTAGAGAGAGAGAGTTCACATCTCCATTTCGTGCTTATTTTTTTTGATAAGTAAAATTTGTATATATGATGGTGCCCAAGAAGGGCATCAAGGGCAAAAACCCCGAAACCTTACATCTGCTTTAGAGAATCCAAAAAATCTACATAATAAGAGACATTTACAGGAAAAGCCTCTTTGGCCTAAAAAAATAGTAAGCGCAAAAAAGTATCTTTAAAAATAGGAATAGCGAGCTCAAAATCTTCAAAAACACGGTTGTTCCTTTCAGTCCATAGGCTCCACATGAGGCAAATTGGGGCAATTCTCTAAACTTTCTTAATCTCCTTTGGAAGTTTGCATCCATCCCAAACCAACAAGAGATCTTTTACTGTGCCTGACATTACCCATGAGAAGCCAAAAAGAGCAAAAATAATATTCCAACAGCTCCATGAGACATGGCAGTGAATGAGCAAGTGATCCACCCTTTCCTCCTCATTCTTACAAAGGTAGCATCTGCTAGCCAAGAGGAAACCTTTTTTCTTCAAGTTGTCCGCCGTAGGAATTGCCTTCCAAGAAGCTTCCCAAGCAAAGAAAGAAGCTTTAGAAGGGACTTTTGAATACCAAATGAGCTTCCAAGGAAAGGAGGAGCTGTCTGTATCACACATGCTTTTATAGAAGGATTGAACAGAGGACTTCTTATCCGCCCGCCAATCTCTCTTATCCTCCCTATCTTCACTAGCCGGGAAATCGTTTAGATAACAGAGGAATGAGCCCACCTCTTCAAGCTCCTAATTAAAAAAATCTCTCCTAAATCTGGGAGTCCAGATAAGCTTGTTCCCAACTTTCTCCAAGCACTCACTAGCCCAAGCCTTTTTATTGCTAGCTAGACTGTATAATCTAGGGAATTTCGCCCTCATCGACTCATCCCCAGACCAGGCATCACCCAGAATTTCACCCTGTCGCCATTTCCGAGAACAAAGCGGCATCTTACCATGAAGATCGACCATCCATCTCTAATGTAACCCCAGGGGCTACATCCCCTTGGCCCCTCCACTTTGCCTGAGCACCATCCTCCAGAATCGCACCCATACTTAGCAACAACGAACTCCCGCCAAAGCTCCCCATTTCTTTCCCCAAACCTCCATAACCATTTCCCTAAGAGGGCTGAATTGAAGAGACCTAAGTCTTTTACCCCTAAGCCCCCTTGTGTCACCGGCTTCTTAATCTTGTCCCAAGCAACTAGGTGAAACTTTTTGCTCTCCCCTTCATGACCCCATAAGAAGTCCCTCTGAATCTTCTCGAGCCTCCTGCTCACTGTCTTTGGGATAGGGAAAAGGGACATGAAATAGGTTGGGAGATTGGCTAGAGTGCTTTTGACAAGAGTGGGTCTGCCTCTCTTAGACAGGAGTTGAGCTTTCCATCCTGACAGTTTGTTGAGAAATCTGCCAACCACAGGGTCCCATACCCCAACGGAATGTGGAGGAGCACCCAGCGGGAGGCCCAAGTAAGTCGAGGGAAAGCTACCCACTCTGCATCCCAAAGTGCTAGCTAAAAGATCCAAATCAGGAATCGACCCAACCGAAGTAATGCTGCTTTTTGCAAGGTTAATTCGCAAACCTGACACAGCTTCAAAGCAAATAAGAATGCACCGGACAAACCGAAGCTGGCGGACTGAAGGGTCACAGAAAATGATGGTATCGTCAGCAAACAAAAGATGAGAGATATCAACTCCACCGCCGCTGCTGTCTCTCAACTGAAAACCTTTGACAAGACCAACCTCCTCCGCACGAAACAAAAAGCGACTCAAGGCCTCCATAGCAATCACGAAGAGGAAGGGGGAAAGAGGATCTCCCTGCCTCAACCCTCTAGAAGAATGGAAAAAACTCGCAGGGGATCCATTGACGAGAATCGAAAAGGAAACTGAGGAAATACATGAATGAATCCACTTCCTCCATTTGGCCCCAAAGCCCATCTTTTCCAGCATACCCATCAAAAAACTCCAGCTAACATGATCAAAAGCCTTCTCAATA
This sequence comes from Nyssa sinensis, assembly GCA_008638375.1. Lineage (NCBI taxonomy): Eukaryota > Viridiplantae > Streptophyta > Magnoliopsida > Cornales > Nyssaceae > Nyssa > Nyssa sinensis. The sequence goes on from CM018046.1 coordinate 44,715,564, forward strand.
TCCAACTTGCAAACGAGACCCTTCCTTTTCTGCTGTCTCATAGAATCAATGCATTCGTTAGCAGTGAGAGCCGCATCCATAATTTGCCAGCCCTCCACAAAAGCATGCTGACTGGAAGAGATGATACTACCCATAATCTTTTTCATCTTTAAGGAGAGGACCTTAGCAATCAGCTTGTATACGCTGCTCACAAGACTTATAGGACGAAAATCCTTGATGCTAGTAGTTCCTTCCTTCTTAGGAATGAGTGCAATGAAAGAGGCGTTGAGGCTACGCTCAAAATCCCCTTCCCTGTGAAAATCCTCAAAGACTGCCATGATATCTGTTTTCAGAATGCCCCAACATTTCTTAAAGAAAGCCATAGTGAAACCGTTAAGGCCTGGGGCTTTATCCCCATTGCATGCCTCTAAAGCTCTCTCCACTTCATCTTCCGAAAAGGGGATCTCCAAATTAGAGGAATCATCCCCGTTTAGTCTTTCCAAGCACAAATCATCCACCCCAAGTCTCCAACTATGCGGCTCCGAATAAAGGCTAGAGAAGAAATCAACAATACCTTTTCTAATAGAATCTTTCTCGGTGAGAACTTGGTTATCAATAGCAATGGACGAGATGCTATTCTTTTTGTGGTGAGAAGAAGCCATTCTGTGGAAGAATTTAGTGTTGCGGTCTCCCTCTCTAAGCCAAATAGCCCTGGACTTCTGCCTCCAAAAGATCTCCTCCATCTTGAGAATCTTCCCAATCTGGCCCTTCAAACCTTCTCTCTCAACCCTTTCTTCAGCAGAAAGAGAGCCCAATTGATCTTCCCTATCCAGATCTAGAAGTTTGTTCAGCAAAAACTGCTTCCTAACATGAACAGAACCAAAAACCTCATGGTTCTACTTTTTCAAATCAACTTTAAGGAGCTTCATTTTTCTGGCGAGGCAATAGCTTGGAGACCCAGACACTATATAAGAATCCCACCAATTTTTCACCAACTCCATAAAGTCCTTCAGATTCAAGCCACTTGTTCTCAAATCTAAAAGGGCTTTTTCCTGCGCTAAACCCCCCGCAGTGCAACATGATGGGGTGATGATCAGAACAAGGCCACAGGAGACACTTTTGGGAGATGCCTGGAAAGACATCCTCCCAATTGTAAGAAGCCAAGAATCTATCCAATCTAGACATAACCGACTAATGACCTCCTCTGGACCAAGTGAACCGTCCTCCTCCAAATTGAAGTCCACCAGGCTTTGAGAATTATGAACTCATTGAAACTCCTCATAGCCGAGGTCAGCCTTCCACCCCCAATCTTTCATCCGGGTGCCGAACAACAGTTGAAATCCCCCCTATACACCAAGGGACTTGCCAGGAGGAAAGCGACTACCGCAACTCATCCCAAAATAAATCCCTTACACCATTATCCACTGGCCCGTAGATGCCACAAAAACCCCACACTAGAGAGTTGGATAGCAAGTTAAACTTGCAAGAGATGGAGGACACTCCCACTCTATGTTCAATACAGCTGATAAACCGTGAATCCCATGCTACTAAAATGCCTCCTGCCGTACCTTGGGCATCGAGAGCAGCCCACTTAACCCAACGGGACCCCCAAATGGAACGAACAAAGGATCTCGAAATACCCCCCTTTTTAGTTTCCTGAAGGCATATAACTATCGGCCTCCATTCCTGTAATAATCCTTTGATAACTGCTCGTTTGTCCGGGTCATTTAGACCCCTCACATTCCAGGATAAAATTTTTAAATTCATAGAAACTAGGACTGTTTCAGTGCCCTTAGAAAAAATCTCCATCTCCTTATTGCCCCCATAATTAATCGAGCATGACAGCTCTTTCATTACTCTTCTTAGGCGTTTTGCTGACTTAACTTCCTTGTCATTTTCGGTAGCAATTCTAGGACTGGTTCTAAACAAGGGACTTACACAGCACAATTTCTCTGAATAATGCCATCATGCGATCCTCAAAGCCTGCACACGGAACCCCTAGAATTTTACTCACCTTACCCATTTTTCGAAGCACCCAGTCATCCGTTCTGGTCTGATGTTGACATAGGAACTCGGTTGAGGACGCTTCCACTTGAGACAGGGTGGAATCATTGGAAAAATCTGCCGGCAGTACAACTGCTAACGGGTGGTAATCTGCTTGGGTTCTTCGATAGAACCTGGTTTCGCAGAGCCACATCGCCCACTTGATCCACTGACAGAGGGCTCACGACCTGGACTAAATTCAATTCAGATTCTGCTGCAGAGGAGCACTCGGCTACCCATTTACTATGGCTGTTATCAGTGCAGTAGCTATGTTCCATGTATTGTAGGAACTCTCGTTCATCCAGAGTGCTACAATGGTCTGAAATGTGCCCCGCTGTGCTAGCGTCCCCTTGTGCCTCTGCCTGTTTGTCTTTTCTTTCCTTACTCTTCTTCTTCCATGATGCAGAATCCCTGTAGCTCTCAGCTAAAGGTGCAGCGACGATCTCCTTCCCCAAAGCTACAGCTCTGAAATCTTCTTCAAATATTGCATCAACGCTCTGCTCCTGTGAATCATCTGAAACATGCCCCTCTGTTGTTGCTAGAACATTACCACGGACGTCCTTCACTTTAAGAGAGCCCCCCTTCATAGTGACACGCCCCGAGCTGGGCTGAGGCGCAAAGGTTATCAGCATGGGCCGGCCCTAAAACTCCTGGAAGACCACCTTCCCGTTGGGCCAAGAATGGACGCAACCCAGGCCTAAGACGAAGGCCCAAAGATGATTCATTACCACTAATAGTCTGCTTTTTAAAAAAAACCCCCTTCATAACGACGCGCCCCGAGCTGGGCTGAGGCGCATGGATATGAGCATGGGCCGGCCCTAAACCTTCTGGCAGACCACCTGCCCGATGGGCAAAGAATGGATGCCTCTTATCCAGACCCTTGAGAAAAGTCTCAAGCCTAAGACGATGGCCCAAACTTCTACTTTCATTTCCTTTGATTTGATAATGGGCCGGCCCAACCTTGTAAGTAATTGGATGGTTTAAACCCTTATAGCCCTTATATCCCCATGTGCGTTCTGGAACCTTCCTTTCATCACGAGACCCTCTCACAAACCCTTCAGATCTGAAATTTGAATTTCCCATACGAGCAGAAGATCGAGCCTATCGTTGCTCACCACGTGTCCCCTTACTGACAGAGTGGGGACTAGGGGTTTGACGCGCCCCTGGCGCATGCGCGGCCGAAGCTTCCCTTCCTTCTCCTCCTGATAGCCGCTGCAGCTTTCGTCTATCTCAAATGAACCTCAGTGCATGTCGGTCCAGCTTCTGACCACACCGGGATCGCAAAAGCCAAAGATCCACATGTGATGCTGAGGGAGGCTGGAACATTCTCCGGTCGACCTTTTACTAGAAGTCTTGCCCATCTCAAGTGACGTCGCTCGGCTGTGGCTTTGTCCGTCTTCACGAGATGGCCGCAAGGATTCCCCATAGCTTGGAAGACTTCCATGCTCCAAAGGAAAGCTGGTAATCCCATAAGCCTTATCCAGATTAGGCCGTCATCTTTTAACCCCGAACAGCAACCCCCGGGGGACCAAGGTTGCAAGGTCATTGGTAGCCCTTCGAAGGACCAGTTTCTGCGACTAAGGATTCTAGTCGCCTCTTCAACTGACGGCAGCTCAAATAGAAACCATGCGCCATTCATGTCAAGAACCTTCAACCCAGCTTGGACCCCCCATTTCTTCAAAGCCCATTTCTGAATCTTCAATTTGTCTGGGACTGGTGTGTTCATATCGTCGATTCTGCTGATTAGGCAACGCCGTAGATATTTAAACCAACTCTCGTAAGAGCCCATTTGGACCACTATTTCTTCACGATCATTTGCCGGCTGCGACTCCACCATCACAGAATCCAAAGGGCCAATCACCAATTTTACAGGCTTCCAAGTATGACCCCTTAGGGGTCATGGCCGTTCTCGGAATTGACAACCCTATCAATCTGAAGGCTTGTGCATAGAGTGACCAGCCACCTTGCTCAACGTCTTCCGGTAGGAAAAGGAATCGTATCCCCCGATGTGATCGACCTTCTAGGCGCATAAAACTCCCCCATCGATTGGATCCTTTCCATAAGAAAAGATTTCGATTTCTTCCGTGCACTCCAAGTGGGAACACCACTCTGCGTTTGCTTGTCGAGGGAGATTCCAGGGTGTTGCGGACCCATTCCAATTCCCATCTCAAAACCCATAAGCTTCTAACCACACCGGATCCCCTTTCGACAATTTGAAAAAGTTCGCCCGGCGATTCCCCCTCACGAACAACGTCTAAGGATTTTCCTTCGATCTGGGCTAACATCTATTACTGTCTGTTCATCTCGTGCTTATATATAGAGAGAAGGAAAGAACAACCTCAAAGGAGTAGCAAGCCAAGGTTAGAATCCATTCTTTTTGCTCTATTCCGTTCTTTAAGTGTTTTATGATGATATAATGTAGAAAATGGGTAGAGAACCCTAAGCAACACACAGGCATGATGAACCTACCATGGCTGAATTACCAAGGTGATGGTCATTTCCAAAATGAATGAGAATGTCCAAAAGGACATCGAGACCCTGTAGAGCTTTGAAAAATATAAACAATGGAAGTTGAATAATGGATTTTGGTCAAGAAATGAGCATGTATGATCGAGTTGCAGGTCCAAGATTAAATTGGGCCACTATTACAATGAACACAAAACCTAACTTTGTGAACGAAGGATGAAAGCATATTGAAAATCATGAATAATCGCACAAGAACTATACATTTTGGTTGAGGAATGGTGGTGTATGATGGATTTACAGGTTCTCACTGAAAAACGGGTTTTGGTTTTTCCGACGAGATCAATGAGTTTCAATGGACCAAAAGTGGTTCAATAACCTTTAAATGATGTTTGGGACGAATTTGGATGAAAGGCCGATTGAGATAAGCTCAGAAAATGAAGTTTGAAATCTAGAACTTTTCTGGCAGCGGAGCTGAAGATGGTGACCAGAGAAGATGACAATGAGTCAACTCGACCAAATTGACTGAGTCAGGCCGAGTCAACTCGGCCTGTCCAGGGATAGACACTAAACTGTGTTGTTTTGGATTTTAATTTAAAAACCCCTTTAAGGCTGTTTGGCAACACGTGTAATAAATTAGGAAAATGGGAATACGGATATCCTGAGTAAATCGTGGATAAAGATGTTTGGTTACATAATTATGAAATTGAATTAAGGGAAACTACAATTTGGTCAATTTTATCGACAAAAATTATATTTTAATAATTTCCTTAAAAATAAATTATATATAGGCCTAACAATTGTTAGAAAATGTTATTTAGCATTTTTCGATGTTCTGGATCTAATGATGAGGTCCGTTTGGCAAATTAGACTCCGAAAAATGTGAAACAAGAATTGTGATTATTCTAAATACGTCCTAAGTACATAGTTAAGCTATTAGATGAACTTAGAAAATTCTAAGGGGACCTACCCCAAGGTTTTGAGGCCCCCTGGACCCAAAAATGAGGTCTGTTTAAGCTAAGAACATCACTAAAATAAAGTTTTAAGCAAAGTGATGCTTAAATCAAGTATTGAATAAGGATCTGATTTGTGCTATAGGAACATTTGATTAAAAAAATGACATAAACATAAGATTCTAGACTTCAAGTGAGTGTTTCATGTCATGTTAAGGTGGTTTTTGATATAAATATATGTATTGAACTCAGTTACAATTTTTGCTATAAGATATATGTACTCAAATGGGATTTGGAAGTAATGCATTGATATAATATTGTTATCTTTAATTTTGAGAAATGTGAATTGTGAAATTCATCTATGATATGAAATGCTTTGAATTATTGGATATTAAATTTTTTTATTCAACTTATTATTTGGAACCTTGTGATTTACCCGGATATTATGTTATTTTAAGGAATTATATGATTTCCTACTCATCCAGTAACTAGTTTGGACTCATTACTAAACTTAGAAGTATTGATTTGACTACTGGATTTGTGATTGATCATTTTTTACTTTGGATCTGATATATCTTGATTTGTTAAAAAGTATAGATATTTCAGTGCAAAACTATATAAATAGTTTTCAAACCCTTGGCATGTTGTGGAATTCTTACTGGGTTATCGAGTTCATTACAGATTGTTAACATGTTTTCAGGTAGAGGTTAGATAGGCTTGATATCAGGCAACACAAGTTAAATACAGCAAGGAGGAGTTCAAGTTTTGTTTTTGCAAGTGCAGAATATGGACTTGGACAGACTTTGTATTCGGTGTGAATCATTGTGATTTGACTATGAAGACATGTAAATATAAAGAGATGTTATGAAATGTAATTACAAGCTTAGTTGTTATGAAATGACATGTGCTCGGACTTTGAGAGCTTTATGAAAATATTATGGGTCGTAGCCCAAGATTTTGCATAGGATAGGGTCCGGGATGTGACAATAAACCTTATATATATGATATACTCAAAATAATAGGATATAAACTCAAAAAAATGGGATATATCCTTACTTATATAGGGGAGATATGTTGGTCCTAAGGCATACTTCCACAAACAGTATCTATACGACTCAATTTTAGGAATGTATCACAAAGAGAAGAAAATTTCCCTTTAATGAGAAATAAATGACCAAAAATAACACCATGGGTTTACTACATGTGTTGATGTTTGTAACCTTAAGATTTTTCAAAAAGAGTTTATGTAGACTCAAAATAATGGGGTATATTTTCACATCTATTGGGGAGACATGTTAGCCCTGAGGCATACATCCACAAATAGTATGATGGTTGACCTATTGACGAAACCCTTCCCTAGAGATTTTTTGCATCCAATGTAAGAAGTCTGGATTTACTTAAGATTTGATGTACTAGAACACCATGTGACATTATTTCATTATTATATATATGATTTCATGTTCACATTGAAATGATTGCTTTACTATGTGAGCATACACTTCTTAAAGATGTCATTAGGCTAAGATTAGCTCTCTCACATGACCAAACACCTTGGTGCTTAGATAGCGATTAAGATGAGACATGGAATTCTCAAATACTGGGAGAATTCTTTTGTGATATATGTTACCTTGACAAGATCAAGATAAGGTTCTTATAGGAACACTCACACTTCATATAACCTAAAGTTAGCCGAATGTAAACCTTCAAACAAATGCTAAAAGAGTGACTATGTCGAAGTGTTTGGGTTAGGCGATGAGATAACAACTAAACTAATATTCATAACATGTTATGAGCTTGACATGCCTTAAGTGCGATCTTCATCATAGCTTACATTACATATTATTTGTGTTGTTTATGGCTTACTTCATCGCCATGTGAGCTCTAGAACCATGTTAGGTTAGTTCTATTATGCCCTTATGATCTAGGACTACGTTATGAAGAGAAGAATTATTGTTGGCTTCTCGTTGTGTACCCAAAGGATCGTGATTGATGTGGTCTGATAGGGCATATCTAGGAAAATGTTTAGGTCCAAATGGGTAGTTAGGGAAGATAATTACATAATACACTATTCTGTTGTGATTCATAGCCAGGCAGCCTGTTCTTGTGTTCACCGATAAGGTCATGAGTATAAGACACATTATGAGATTTGAGCATCGCATTGAGATGAGTCTCGAGAGGGATAAGAGGTGTTGAATCTGGTGTAGTAGAATAGTCTAGGACATAAACGAGTTTACTTGTTTGTGGCAAGGTACTATGTTAGTTTGATAGTAGTTTAATATAGTACTCCAACCCTAATATTTCCCATACAGTCACACAATCCATTTCCCATATATAGAGATGAGAGATTTGAAGAACTTGGAACTCATTCTATGTGGATGAGTGGAAAATGTTAGAATATGGATTGTCCTTATTCCAGGCCCACAAACCATGGAACATTCACATGGGTCGAGAGAGAGATAAAATGAGGATAGGATTTATCCTATCAATTTAGAGATAGAATTGGACTCTATAGGAGTCCTATTTAACTTGTTTTTGGGAAAACTTTTATGACATATTATTAAAGAGAATAGTATGTGAATTATTTGTATATATGTATCATACAACTCTCTGTCTCTGTCTCTCTCTCTCTCCCCCCTACACCCTCTCTAAGGTTACCATCAAAGACCCAAAACATTTATAGAGGACTTTAGTAGCCACTTTATTGACAAGGAAGACATTCACTTTACTCGTGGATATTTGCAACAGCTAGTAAAGCAAGTTTTTTTATCCTGCTCTTTCAAGTATTCAGACAATTAGAGGTAACCGAATCCATTGCTTTATTTTATTGGATACTCTATCCATCCCTCTTGTTTCCCCTCACCCATTCCTTCCTCCCATTCTTCCCTCTTATCAAGCAGATCATTAAGCAAAGAAAATTTCTAATTTGAAGGGATTGAAATCTAAAGTTCATAGAAATGTAATATAGTGCATTTTTAAGCAATGAACACCAATTTTATCTATTGATGTGATAAAATGTGTCACAAAGCGAGTGCTCTACAAACAATTGAGGAAGAATGAGTGGATTTCCAATTACAATAGGCTTACATAAGTGGTCACTTATTATAAGGCTTACATTATGGGTCAATATTAAGCCCGTACTTTTGCCTTAATTATGATGTATCGACCAATACAAAAACAGCATAAGGCCTCGTTCATGATGCTCATAATATAGAACCATCACACGAAGCAAAAGTAGAGCAAAATAATAAGTTGCGGAAAGATGGTTTCAAATTAGAAAATTTAAAGATTCGTGGGACTACTACTAAATACACAAAATAATTTTACTAAAGCTATGAACAAAAAATGTGGAAATGATCAAGATAAGAGAAAAAAAGAAACCAAAGACCTAGGCTCTATTACCCGTAAGGGGGTAGATATTGAAGAACAAGGTACGCTTAAATTAGTAGTGGGATGTATGAACTGGAGGAGTTACAAGATAGCTATAGATGAGAGAAAAATATATTGAAGATGGCATGGCCATATACAACAAGCCTAGTAACTGCACAAATGAGAGGTGACATGATTCAAGTTAAAGGTACTATAATGAAAAGAGAATGACCAAGGAGGACATACATTGAGGATGTGAGAAAATTGTGTCACGGCAGAATTTAATAAGGTAGTACCGTAGTAGACAGAGCAACGTGGCAATACAAGATGCAATACAAGACGCATGCATCCAATGCTTAATAATCAGAACAGGGGCTTTGTTCGAGTATAATGAAAATAAAGATATCTATTAGTCAAATGAAAAATTGACTCGTTTCAGTTTTTATATGAAAGTAAATGAAGCTCCTCTAGAAGGAATTCCCACCAGTTCAGATGAACTCACAGAATACATAAACTCCCTAATCTTGTGAATACTCTACTTGTTCTAGCCTCAGCAAGTCTGATAATTATATCACCCATGAGACAAATTGAAACAGCAGAGGTATCCCTGATGTCAACCAATTCAGTGGACATTACTGATGCAAGACTCCTGCCATGCCATAAAATCTAGGTAACCACCACACTAACCCATATATAGCATTTTTAAATTTCACCAACACCAAAATTTTGTTGTTTAGATGTTACTAATACTAAATATAACTGATTCTAAAAATAAATTCACCACACACACATATATCATAGCTGTACAATCAATACACAATGAACTAAATAATTAAGATCACATAACTAGCCGGATCCAAGAGACCCAAAACCCCAGTACGGTTTCCTAGTCAGTTGTTAATGATGAAAATAAAGGGACAACTTTCCAGTTTAAACTTAAAGGTGGAGATGGTAGCGCCAAAAGATCAGAATATTTTTAAGGAAAAATAATCTTCTGAGACCCATCAATTAAATTTTAACTCTCAATGTTTCCAATATCTTGTTTATAAAGCAGTATTTAGATCAAGGTGAAAACAGTAAATGCATTCAGAGTTATCCGAACGTCACCTGCTTCACGACCTGCTTTCTTACATGTTTGTGGTAATCCGGATTGCGAAACAACTGATCTGCAAGGGCTCGAAACTGTCCAATAAGTCAACATCTGATACAAAGTATATCAAGAAGAAAAACTAAAAAGAAAGGGGTAAACATAAGCTGATACTGAGACAGAAGTACAGTTATTTATCTCCTCAATATATATAGGACATATACAAATGCATCTTCTGAGTGCTATCATGATGGTCAAACTAATATGAGGAGCCCAACCTGGCAATTGCCGTCTCCCTCAATTTGCAGTTCAGCTAAACCATATGTGGCCAACCTGAATGGCAGAAAACAAATTATGAAAAAAACAAAATAAAAGGAACCAAAATATATTTACAGTTAAGATGTTAAGAATGAAAGATGAAACAGTGAATGCCACTCTATAAAGATCGCACTGGCTACCTATAAAGATCCCTCGCTGCACACTTACTATAAATCTGTCTCTGTCCAATCAAAGATGTCCATACCATAGAGCCAAACAGGATGCCTATTTGTTCCAGCAGTCAAATTCTTATCATCCAACACCAATCCAAGAATAGACACAAAACGATTGAGGCGGCTATAAGGTGATAAAAGTTAATTATCTATCCTAGAGTTACACAGATAGCTCCAACTTAATTCTTTAGTTAACCTAATCAACTAAATAGGAATCATCGATCTTAAGTGGTAAATTAGTGATTTAAATTTTAGTTAGATTCCTTACTCTAATTATTACTGAGTAAGTGCTCAAATAATTAATTTGTAAGAATAAATCAAAGCACAAATAAAATCAAGCACATAAATCAAGACAGTTTTAAGCAAGAAAACCTCATGGGGCAGAAAAACCCAGTGCTGCACAAAACAAATTCACTAATAAGCCAATTCAGTTACCAGACTCAAAAGCAATGAACTCTAGTTACCAACTTGCTACACTGCCACCTTGTGTAGATTACCGCTAGTCAACTAATCCTGTTTGTATTCCCTACATTCTTCTTGCTATTAGTCTTGTCCTGCTCACCGCAGCAACACTTGTTCCTGATCACAATCTGCATATCCACTCCACCAAGTGTGCAGACTCCCTATGCAGTGATTTAAGGTGTATCCACTAAAGTGTTCCTAGAAATTATTATCCTCACAATACTTACGTGAAAGGGACTATAGATGGAATCCTCACTCACAAAATAAGTCGTCAGAGGAGAACAAGAAAACTTTCAATTAGCTTCTAGGATTCTAGGGTTTATTGTCTCTGCCATACTAAGAAGTACGGATACGACACGTCATTTCTAAAAAAAGTAGGACAAAGACACGTTTAATATATATATATATATATATATATATATATAAATCTTTTATATTTTTATATGATTATATAATAAAAGCCTAATTAGCATAAAAACACATAAATCACAAAAATATTATTAAGCTATTAAAAAAGCAAAGCTATTAAACAAATATTCAAGAACTTCGTCATTTAATCATTCAACATCCATAATTCAAAAAAAGAACTAAGGAGAAGAAAAAAGAGGGAGAACACCCCAAAAAAAAAAAGGAAAAGGAAAAGTGTCCATAATGTGTCTAGAATGTCTCCGAAATTTAGAAAAAATAAAAAAAATTTGGACACTCTTTTTTCGCGTGTCTGGGAAGTGTCCAAGAGTGTTTGTGTCCGACACTGGACATGTGAGCCAAAATAGAGTGTCCGTACTTCATAGCTGCCATATGTGCAATCTCTCTTCTCCATACACAATGTAAAATGAATAGGGAAGACAATTTATAAACTAAAGAAAGACCTAACAGAATTAGGACACGATTAGTGGTCCATGCATTAGCCATTCATGTTCAAACAAACTAGTTCGTGTTTGACTGTGACACCACGTTCGAACAGTCCAAAAATGCATTCAAAAGACCAAAGTTCCAATTTATTATTTACTTAATTGTTTATCATTCCATTCGAACACATGAATATCAGAAGGTCCCTCATTTGAGCGAACAAAGGCCACATTTGAACAGTCAAGCCATTGTTTTGACTCTCCATTTCAAGCAACCTTATGTTATGAATTAATGCACCTAAGTGTCAAATAAACACAATCCTATAGTCTTTATAGCCTATAGTCAATCCTAAAAATACTAAGGGTATGTGTGGGATCAAATGTGACCGACAAGAACCATGTATGAAAGATTAAACCCAACTCGTCTTATTATGCATTTCACGTTGTATATATGTTTATATATTTCTTGGTAGAGTTAATATGAAGTCTTCATGTTAATGATAAAATACTCCATCTTCAGAAATACAAATATGTAATTCATTTTGATTGTTGTTGAAGTCTTCAAGGGCATAGTATGACTTGCACAAAGAATCAACTAGCCTAACAATTAAAATATTAAAATTTTGGAATGAATTGCCAGCACAAATAACTAGAAGGAAGTTTTACATACTCATGAAACAGTTTTCGTCACAACGATTGCTTGCAAACTATATCCCACATCTATCATAAATCAATAAAAAGATAAAAGCATAAGTATTAAGATGGTACGGCATGATGCACGCTTAGGGGAAATAAAAAGCCTACTTGTGACACTAAGGTGTTACAAATTACGATAATATGCACACCGATATAAGGCAAGGTTCATAGGGCAAGTTTTAGAGACAATTCACAAAATGGACCTTAAAATTGGAATCTACGCATCAAAATACGCTATCTAGTCGAATTTGAGTCATTTGACGCAATTCTGAGACAACATCTTTTTGAGAACTTGTACGTGCTTTCATGATCTTTGTAAAAAAAAAAAAAACAGAGAGACTGAGAGAAGTCTCTAAAGAAATCAGATTTCATTTGTGATGAGTCATTACGTTAAAAGGTGGCATATTTGACCAAGACACATCAAGTTTAAGAAAATCTCTACAAGGCCATGTGTTTACTATAGATATACATCTTTGTATTTAATAAAACTATCAAAATATAACAGAAAGACAGCAAGAAGTATCTTTTTCTCAGCTGGCCGAAACTTGTTATGTGAGAAAATGATGAGTCATAACTTAGGAAAGCGTGAAAACAGGAAAAATAACACCAAAATTGGAAAGTAAGCAAGCATGGACATGTGGCTATATAGACATGCACTATGAAGCACAGATACTATATTTTGCCTCACGTGTCCGTGTCGGACACCGACACTTTCAGATACTTTCCGTACACGTGCCGAACACGTGAAAAAAGAATGTCCAAATTTTGTATTTTTTTTTTTCTAAATTTCAGACACTTTCTGGACATGTTAGTACACATTCAGACATGTTATCTTTGTGTTTTTTTTCCTCCTTTTCTCCTTAATTTTTTCTTGGGTTAAATATATACATATATATGATTTATGTAATAATTAGTAAATTCACAATAACCTAAATGAAAACCTAATAAGATAACTATAAGTAATATTGTCATATTGTGTTCAAATGTGATTCTAATTTATAATATGTATGTATATAGGGTTCCATAGAAGAGAAGGAAAGCATATGGTTGATTCGGAAAGACAAGGTGAGTGTTTCATGCCAAGAAGGTGGTTTTTGTTATGCAATATATTGCAACTCAAATCAGATTTTAGGAATATTTAATTTGCATACTATTAATATCTATATTTTTTTTTTTGAAATTCTGACTTCTAAAATAGATTATATGTTATTATATGTTTTGAAGTAGTGATTATTGAAATTCATTATTCTATTATTGTTGTTCAATATTTGTTTGAAAATTGTAATTTGACCTGTGAAATAAAAAATTTATTATTATATGTTTTAGATTATTAATTATTCCTTTGTGAAAATATTATGAATATTAGAGAAATATTATGAATTATTATATATAGGGTAAATTACACTGGCCACCCTTGATGTTTTTGAAAATTACTAGAACCTCCCTCGACATTTCTGAAATAACAATGCATACCCCTATCAGTGTAATTTACCCCATGATGAGACAAAAACCCCATGATTGCATGAGTCTCTCTCTATCTCTCTAAACTAACAAATCCATCTCCGACCGCTCCTAATTTTTGCGACTACCTTCATAATTTTTGCAGCCATTCTGTCAAAAACAATGGTTATATATATATATTCATGTTCGTAAGCTACTACCTATAAACTTTAATGGCAATTATCACCACATCTCAGCCCTATTAGACCACAGAGATATCTTTAGAGAAAGAGTGGGTAGCATATTTGTTTTATTTGCAAAAGTATACTCCATCAAATTCATGCAGTGGGGGAGGCAGGGAGCAAGGAGCTTCCAATTGTGGGGTTTTGGTCTGATGAGAAGATGGTGAGCAAGAGCTTCACTATGGTGTGGGTGGGTCGCCAAATTAACAAAAGCTCCATCATCTTCAATATTAGTCATTGTAATCAAACCAAATCTAATTATCAAAAGAGAAAACTGTACTTTCACATGGCATGTTTGAGAGAGAAAGGAAGAGAGTAAAAAGAGAAGGAGAGGAAGGGAGCAAGGAGCTTCCAATTGTGGTTGAGAGAAGTGTCATCGTCATTCGAATGGCGATGTGGTAGCAGGTCGGCTTGGGTGGTGGTTGGGTCTAGATTTCTTTGTTTTCTTTCATCAAAAACCTCAACCCCCACCATTGTTAAAACCCACTATTTGAACCATTCTGGTGATGGTAAGATTTCTCTCTTTCACAAAAATATCAATCCCACCATTGTTAAAACCCACCTTCCGAACCATTTTGTCAATGGTTTTATACATATAATATATTAAATAGAGCGAAAGTAAGATTTCTTCATTCTCTTTCATAAAAAAAACCCAACCATTCTATTATATATTATATCATACCTAGAGAAAATAAGGGTACTTCTCTCACTTTATGAAAAAGTTATGTTGATCTCATCTTAATTTGTTATCAATACTAACGGAGATAGTATGAAGGGGAGAAAACTGTAGTTTGTCAGTAAAAGTAGGAGAGTGTAGTGTTATTTCAAAAATGTCGGAAGAAGTCCCTGTAATTGTCGGAAACCTCAGGGGAGGTCAGTGTAATTTACCCTTATATATAAGAAATCTAGTTTTGAGTTCTCAAAAAAGATAAAACTATTTATTAGAATAACTAGACTAGTAACTGACTATTATTTTTCATTAGAGTTGATTTTGAGACATTTGAGTTGTCTGAATGCTTCTATGATTGATCATCATCAATTAGATTTTAACTTCCTTTGGACCCTAGCCATGAGATATATTGATGATGAGCCACACAGAGCGGAGTTAATTTGTTGGTAATAGAATTGTGACTTGTGTTTATATCTTTGGGTATATTTGAATTCTAAAGTTTGAATTCTATCTGAAATCTGAACTTTGTTTGAATTATGAAGTTTAACCCACATTTGAAATCAGAAAGTTGACCTTTATTTGACAAATGAAGTTCGGACTATTTTGACATAAGAATTTTGAATAGTATCATGATGATTTGAGCTATTTACTTTGCCTCTAATTCATAAACAAGACTTAATACTATGATGATTTGAGTTATTGTATGTTCAAAGTATGAAGTCCATATCATGTTTGACATTAGAGTTTCCAACTATACTCCGATAATTTGAGCTTTTCAATTGAATTCTTTAATTAGGATATATGCTTATATTTTGGAATGCAATGATAATTATTCGTTATGTTCTCAATGTTATAAATTAGAAATTAGTTGGAATTGATTTATATTATTCTTTAAAGACGTGTATTATCTTCTATATTATAAATTATTTCCAAATCCTTGGCCTATCATGTGACTCTCGCTAGGTTGTTGAGCTCATTACATCATTTACCATCTTCTATATTATAAATTATTTCAAAATCATTGGCATATCATGTGACTCTCGCTAGGTTGTCGAGCTCGTTACATCATTTACCATTTTCAAGTGAATATTAGATAAGCTTCGACGTCAAAAGATGCAAGTTTGGAGAAAGGGAGTGAAAAGAAATTAGGAGCAGTCTTTTGTATGAACTCTCTGAGGATGTTTGAATTATGTGTAAGGATTTATGGGAGATGTACTTAGTTGAGGTTATGTATGAAATTAAAATTCTAGACTGAGTTGGTATTTGAAAAGGCCAGAACTCCATATGACCTGGGATTAGGGTCGTGACACTGCTAGCAGATTAATATTTGAAGTGTAACATCATGAATTTAAAGCCATGCAAGAAAGTTGGAAATTTATATAAAAACAAAGGTCAGTACAAGTTTCACATATGACTCAACGATAGAAGACTGACTGAAATTCGTCATAAAAAAGGTATCAGTAATTCACCATACAAAACTTAATTGACAAGTAACAATGCCAATCAGCAATATTACACAAAAAAATATAAAATAATGCATATTAAATGATAACCTTTCAGGAGAGACGCTCATGGTCTAAGGTTGCATCATTCACATCAGGTATTTCCCCATTTACCCGTGGAGTGAGCTGCCAACACAATGAATCGATTATATACATGGTCAGAGCTACCCAGAAAATATTTAAAATGTCAAATGACAAAAGAAGGTTATCATGTGTAAATGCATAACATCAATGACATTGTAATTATTGACGGTGAGAATAAACGAGGCTACAAAAAAAGCACAGCAGCTAGTAACAGATATCTTGGTGGAAACCTCTGACTATATCATGGGCGCACGGATAATTACATACCCACATATGGCCAAGTATATATATCCACTGTGAGATGCCTTTCTGGTTTCCTTTTATAATTTTTACCCCCTGCTCTCAACTCAAATTGGCTTATAGACCGAGTGTACTTCCAGAAAAATAAAAAATTCACTGCAAGTGTGTGAGACATCATAAAGAGTTCTGTGATGTAAATTGTGGAGAGAAGATATGGCAATGGAAGTGTCCCAGTAAGGTAATGGTGATAACCAAAGGGGAAATCAACCTCTATATTTATCCCAGTGGAACACCAAATTGATGGCAATCTAAATGCCCTCCACTTTTAAGTTTAAAGGATGAGATGGGGATATTGTAGTCTTTAAGTCACTGTGAGTGCAGAAAAAGTCAGTGCACATTATTATGCCTGTGTTAGACCAAGAATTATAGCTTTCTTCTCACTGTCCCTGCGCGAAAGAAGATTATAGAAAGCCAAAGGTGGGGCAGCAGTACATAAAAAAAAAAAAAAACTGCCTAGTCAGCATCATAATAGGCTCGGTAGACAAAGGAAAGAACTGTTTAATGGAACCACAAAGATAGAGATGGATCCATAAAATTATTGCAAAATGTACAAAATGAGTAATAACAAGGGAACGAGTGATGTGCAAAACACATGCAATGTCAATCTAGTATTGGGATGGAGAAAACAACCGACAAATTGATGATAGCTAGTGGCAGGTAGATATAGCTCACCACAATATATTGAATCTTCAAATGAAACACAATGGGGATAGGAACCTGTGTGGAAAAATGTAATATTCATTTTTGTTTTGGCAATTCATTCCAAAATATGAGTCTGTATTTGTTAGGCTTTGATTGAGTCCCATGAGCATATCGATCATTGAAATGAAGCTTCAAGAAGCTTGACTGATACAACGACAGTTCTGAAATTAATATTCAGACCAATCCATAACTTTTCAGAACTGTGTAAAGTAATAAACATGCATTGCATTTTTACCCATAGAGACTGTTTTATCTTTCATGGCAAAGTAATATTTATGCATATAGGAAGAATGTACTTTCAGTAAAAGAAGCAAGAAGAAAGGAAAGAGCATTGAAGAAAAGGTGCTGAATGAAGGTGACAATATCTGAGATGCAATGCACCTTTTTTTGTGCCACAGTGCCAATGCATACAAGGAAATGGAAGTTTGGGTAAAGTTTGTACTTTGTGAGGAAGGTGTAGGTACTTGGTTTACCTCGAGCATGGCCTGCCACGTGGCAATCATCCATGAACTGACAACTCAGGTTAAGAGACTACCAGGTCATTGATCTGAACGATAACACGCGGTTCAGCCTTGAGCTGACACGTGTCAACAAGCCTTCACTAAAGAAATCTCTAAGACTCTCACAGTGAAGCAACTATGGAGCGAGGTCCCAAGTGTTGGTCGACTCACTCCCGTGCGCCTAAGTTCGGTTGAGCTACCTTTAGTTCCTGTACTTGGTGCCACACTAATAAGTCTAGGTGTTGGTCAAGCCAATCTTGGTTCCCAAACCTAGCAGTGTCATGCCAAACTGGGTTGTAGCCATCCAATGGCTCCCATACCTAGCTAACCCTCCAATACTCGATTATCAAGTTCCCTTGAGGAACTCTTGCTCTTCCACTACATGGATGCCGAAAGACTTGAGGGCAGATTTCAGAAGACTCTTAGAGTCTGGCACGCAGCTATGGTGCTGAAATATGCTATAGACCCATTATTCGGGATACTCAGGATTTTGTGGCATGGAGGCCAAAGTATTGGGAACTCCCAAGGTATCCATCGCATCACCCATGCACGGAACACTCATGGTTCCTCTGGAACAAGAGAGATTTCACCAAGATTCCCTAAACCTTCTATTACCTTTCATTACTTTCTACTACATACCTTTTGTTAGAGCAGTATTTTATATTATTAGTTAACTTCATTAAAGGTAGTTTAGTCTTTGGTTCTTTTCTATAACCCTACTATAAAGGGTAGTTAATTATTCTTCTATTGTGATTAATCTTTGCATTATAGACTATTACAGAAATAAAAATTATTTTTCTTTCTCTTCTATTTTCATTGTTAGACCTAAATTTTCATGGAATCAGAGCCTCAATCAAGCATGGAATTATAGCAAAAATATTATGGAGTTCACATAGGGGCTTGGGGGCTTACGGTTTGCTCCCTGTACAACTCATCTCTGATTTAACACCAGATCTGCCTACTATCAATAGAAAGAATGGCATAAAGCGCATCATATGCATACTAAGTTCATGAAAAGAATTACGCTACTAGTCTTAAAGAATTTAGAGCAAATCATGAGTAAAACAAGCAACAAGAAAGGAAAAAGCATCAAGGAAAAGGTGCTGAAAGAAGGTAACAAGATCTGAGACACAATGTACATTTTTGCCCAGCAGCACATTCTGCTCATGCATACGAGGAAGTGGAAGTTTGACTAAAATGTGCGTTCTGTGAAGAAAGAATGGCATAAAACTCATGACATGCATAGTTAATTCATGAAAAGAATTGCCCTGCTAATCTTAGAAATTTAGGGCAGATCATGAGCCTTGATCTTCATATATTTGACAAAACTGAGACTCACCATACAAAATATTTGGGCACATGTAAAAGAAATGGTCATCACAATACATAACATAATATCAATTATCATTCCCCATAATTTGTCCCACCAATATAGGGTGTTGGGAGGGGTAGACTCAATACAAAAATAGCCTCTTGCACTTTTTGCATGAAATGGTTGTCCTAAGACTTTAACTTGCATCCTAACAATTGTCAGCCCAAGTTTTTACCATTGCACCAAGTAGTGGCCCCTAACATAAATACCAATTATTATTCAAGGTAACAAGGAGAGCAACCTAGCAAATGCTAGAATGCACTGGGGAAAAAGATGAGATGGTACGAGCATCACCTGAAGAAAGAAAGCCAGAGCAAACAGTTTTGCAAGTTTACATCCCATTGAAGGTGTAAAGATAAAGTCAGACACACAAGAAGGGAAACAATCCCAATTAAGGTGCTTTTTGATGGAAATAAAATTTAAAAAATATTAAGCAGCAATTAAAATGGAAACTTTAAGAGAACATTTGGAAATTCAAATGAAAATTTAAACTACTTTACACTAAGAACGTTCAACTTCCAGTGAAAAATCAATTCTTTCTAACTTTGTATTCAAAACCTTTTTGAGTGGTTTTTATTTTTTAAATCGTAACTAATTTTATGTTATTGAACACACTTAACGAGAAAATTGTTGAAAATTTTCAATTTAGCACTTAATGGGGTTACCAAACTGATCCAAGGTATCTAAGATGTGAAATGAAAATATGAGCAAGCTTACAATTACACTAATTAGAAGATTATGAAACACCAATACAAGCTTAAGCAACAAACGAGGCAAGGATGTTCAAAAATTCCATATATTAAAAGTCCTTCAATTCAACCATCATCCCAATCAACTTTCCTATCTAGCAATTTGCAGAAAATAAGAGGAAGCATTACAATGGATCATGACATAATGATCAAAAGATAAATAACCGAAGGAACACGAGGAAATAAATAACTTAAAAGGTGCTCAATGAAATCAATCTTTGTAAAGAGATCATGAAATATTGATCAAAAAGATAAATAACTATTGAACACGAAGAAATAAATAACTTAAAAGGTAGTCAATGAAATCAACCTAAGTTGTAAAGGTGCCATGTTAAAGAATATGCAAGGGTAAACCATAAATTGTGTGTGTTTCCATCAAGAAAAAAGACCGTGACGTGGTGGAAAAGGGGAAAAAGAAGTTCTATTATCATCTTAAGGCAATCACTGAATACGAATACACTAGAAGCCATAAGAATGCCATATGAAACTAGTTGCACTAAAGTTGAGAGTAGGAACAACTGTAGTTGTTGAATTGTAGTTTCCTGAAGCATTTACTAAAGTTTAAAAATCATGCACTGAGGTTGAACAATATACAATTAGAAGCTAAAAGTAATGTTAATTATTCCTTAAAAAACAGTGGAGGTGGCAGGGGTAGTAGCAGGTGCAACAATTATCAATTGCTGCTGATTAGCAAGCATGAAAAAGACAACTTTAACATAGCCAAGCTGTTAAAACACCAATTGTCCGAAACCTTAAGATGCCAGAGAATGGGTCCAACAATGTATATGAAGCTCTCACACCCTCTCTCATATGTGACCAAAACCTAATCAAGGCTTTGATACCATGCAAACTTGCAAAGACACCAATTTTCTCATAAGCTAAAGCTGAAAGAGAATGGGTATAACAATATATATCAAGTTCCTACACAAACTCAAAACAACAACAAAACAAGAAGGAATCCTAAGAAGTTTCAGAATGACACAATGAAAAAATTTGAGTAGGTTGCCATGCATAAGCAAGAAAATGAAGTCAGTAAAAAAATCCAACAATGAATGGAGAGTGCCAGAATGTTGCATAATTTTATGCAGAATATATATAAAATAAATAAATAAACATTGAGAATTAACTCTGTGATCACTAACAACCCTAAAAATCAACGTCTCAAAAATTGTAATGTCATTATGAACTACTGTTTACAAATTTCAAAAGGTGATCAAGCAACTGTATATCGATCGAGAGAGACAGAGACAGAGGATAGGAAAGTCTGAATAGACCTTGCTTCTGACTAAAAGGTTAAGCATCTTGCGGTTGTATGTAACAATGTTATGTCAGTAAGTCCATAACATATGAAATCAATGGAGTCAAATCCACAAAATTTCCAGCATAACCAGCAGAGTTATACTTCTATTTGTTATATTCTCTAGAACAAGTTGTAAAAGCAGCAAACTTGAACCATTGTGCTACTGTGTTGATCACTTGATGATTATTGAAAAGATATTTCATTGGTGTCTTTATCAAAAAATTGAAAATAAGAGAGTCATCTGTATGCTCAGAATCAGGTTGTTGAGCCCAGTGTGAGCTGATTCACTGTATCAGAAGACAGAAACAAGAGATAAATAAAAACTAGTAATATAAAAGCACGCATCTAACCTACAGTAGCTTAGCTGCAGCTTGATTCATTCTATGCTTTGCTTTTCCCAAAAAATAGATTTCTAACGGATTGACTAAATTGAGTATAACCATAGATAGAAGGGAATCAATACAAACTAGCAATGCTTTGCAGCCTAGGATGTTGGGAAATTAAGAAACACGTCCATAGAATGAGTGTAGCTAAAATACAAATGTGTATGGGTGGACATATGGCAAGAGAAGTCACACAAAATTAGAAATGAATACATTAGGGAAAAGTTCGAGGCAGCTCTAATTGGAACGAGATGAGAGAATATATTGGAAACAGAGATCAATGATCAAATCTGTAGGAAAGAATGTCATAGTCCAGGCTGGGGCTGTTTCATGCAAAAAGGACATGGTATTGTGCTTGTGAGTCAAATTTTATATGTAAAAATTTTCTTAAATAAAGCAAAATGGCGAAATAAGATTCATGTAATGAACACAAATAGATAGGACAAAGGTTTGCTCGAGTTCAGGTGTGTATTAATAAAAAATAAGGATAAAATATGGTGAAAGGTTTCCCATCACCCGAATGCAACAATATGCCATTGGTACAAGGCTCATTTATTTGGCATATTGATGACATGCTTCTTCAAATTTTCAAATCTACAATACACGCAAAAGAAGTTATTTAGAAGAAAAAAAAATGTCATATTAAATGGGAAAAAATTGAAGAATTTTACTTTCAATACGATGAACATTGTAATACAAGGGCATCAATGTTTAATTATCGTGAGAAAAGTAATAATCATACTGGGATGGAACCCAAATGAGAGAGTTTCTTTCCAAGCTGGCCATCAGTTCTTAAATTTTCTTCTTCTGCTAATATTCTGGCAATGGTTTGGTCATCCTCTGTATCATGGGAACTGCTATTTAAACTGGAGCTCGAGCTTGCACTAGCATTGACATAGTGTTCAGTCATAATATCTCAGCGATTAACACATAGGAAGCGCCAACCTAAAATAGCAAATGAATCATTTCTTCACAGTTATAATTCACAACTTTAACCAAAACACAAAGCTTTCTCATATTTTTCAATACCAAGAACTGATCCTAATATCCTCAGTCAGTAACAAGAAGCCTCAATCAGCTGAAACATATATGATCTAGACCCCCCCAACCCACCCACCCATACAAAAATTTCATCAAGATTTTGAATGGTTCACTGTCAAAAAGCATTGAAAGACCCAATTCCGATCGATATTTGAACAATAAGAAATACCCGGTATCTAAGTACCATGAAACTTAAAAATCGTCAGTATATTTGGTATTATTTCACAGGTTTTATATGGTATATATATATAAAGATAAGGAAAATAAAACTTACCCAGAAGAGAGAGAGAGAGAGAGAGAGAGAGAGGAGGAGGGAGGGAGGGAGAGACCACAGTACGTTGGCGAGAAGGAAGGCAGGTTTGGGTTTGCAAAGGCTTGGACCAAACGTCATTCTCTCTACGACAAGAAACGAACACTTTACCCATCCAAAATTACAATTAAAAATAAAAATGATGGAACAAATTTGGAGCTTCTCCAAATATCATGGTCAAAATTACACAAAGCTACGTCATTGTGCTGTCATTTTTACGAAAATTACAGACACGTCAACATTTTGACAAAAAAGAGAATGAAGAGACTTTCCTAATTTTTTTTTCTTGACTTGGCTGAAGGTCATTGGTTTGTCTTTTTGAAGATGTCACTTCCAGTCAACTTAGATTTTTGCAAGTGAGACAAGTTGAATTTTTTTTATTTGTTCTCTCCTTTTTTATACTAGAAAATGGTTATTTTGACCACTGAGGTGTGGTAAAATGGTAAAGACATTGATAATAAAAAGCGTATCGAGTTCGAATTTCTTCTGTGTTAATCGTTAGTCCCTAAAGTTTAAAATATAGGTCTAACTGTCACATGGAGGAGAATTTAATCTTGTGCGTGTAAGTTGACTCATGATACCCCTTGATCGATACATAAAAAATGGGTTATTTTGAACTTATATACCAATATAAGATCGTTTTTGTGAAATTGTCTTTTCAAAAAATGTTTTCAATCATATTATTAACATAAAAAAAAGATCTATTGCTTTAAAAGTTATAGACCGAGGGCACTCATGCTCGATGCTCTGCTCTTCCAGTCCCTCTTATCCCTCACGACTCTCAATCACTCTCGTCCCTCACGACTCTCAATCACCCTCATCTTTCTAGTCTCTCAATCTCTCTCGTCGATCTCTCCTAGCTCTCTCATCTCTCTCAAGATTTTGCAAGACTCTCTCAAGTTCATACAATGACCTTGTCTCGTCCCTCTCTCTTTGGTATATCTCAGCTCAAGCTCAAGCATTTGTCTCCATCAATGCCTTTGCAACAGTTGCATTATCTCAAGTAATCTCTTGATATGTGAAATTCAGACTTCTCTCTTTCAAGAAATTAGAGATTTTTCTCTCACAAAAAAATTTAGGACATTTCACTCTCATATAATTAGGGCTAGTTTTAATTAAGTATAATTGAGATTTTTGAATGAAAATGTTAAAAACTTGTTGGCTAATTTTGCCATAAGTTCTTGAAATTTTGATACACAAAATGCTTGAGATTTTTTGTTAAATCAAAGCAAGAAAATAAGCATAAGGATGAATTGGGTAATGTGTAGAGTGCCTTAATTTCCTATCCTAGACTTTTCCCAATAATGACTTATGATGTTAGGTTCATTTAAACACTAAAATCATAAGGATGGCTAAGTCACATTTTAATTGTGTTTTCTAGTGAATCTTGACTCAAAGTGTTTTACTGACAAAACTCTTTTATTCAAAATTATGTTTTGAGTAAAACATATGGTTTTATTTTCCCTATCATAAAATAAAGTTTCTTTAACCATCAAATTTACTTTAAATTTTAACTATTTTTCTAGTTATATCCTAAATTTTTGCTTTCTTATCTTGCCCAAGACTTCGAAAACCAAGAAAAGCAAAAAGATTTAAAATGGTTAAAACATACTTCAATCTCTTCAAGAAAAATCAATCTCAAAGAAAAATCTTTCCAAAGAAAACTAATGTTAGGAGAGATGATAAGACTTCTAGAGCCAACCTAAGAGACTTCATCGATGAGGAAGCTATTATGCGGTATAACAATTTTCATGCATAAAAATTCATCTAAAGTAATTCAATTCTCAGTGGTCATAAGGACCCAATTAGAGAGAGAGAAAATGAAGAGGAGAGAACTCCAACTCACATCTCATGGTAGTCATACTAGTTTGATGCCTTTTCTAGAGATCTACACAACTTTCGAATCACCCATTTACCCTGGTTCATGAGTGTATACACACACACACACATATATATATATTTTCTTTTTGCTCTCTCTCTCTCTCTCTCTCTCTCTCTCTCTCCCCCTCAATTGAGAGTTGGAGTCATCCAAAAATTGTATATACACTATACAACTGCCTACATATGGATATATATGCTAAAAGCTCTAACACTTGTCTCATGCCACATCAAGCTTGGTCCATAGGTTGCCACCCCAAGCTCTTAAGGCTTGAGGTGGTGACACCTTAAATCAACCTTTTTAGTTAGAGTTTAGCTTAATTAAATTTAGGGGAATTCCAATATCCTTTTAATGTTTCTTGGTGCAAATCTATATATATATATATACACACACACACACACACATACATACACTATGTAGCATGCGATTATCATACATTATAACATTGTACCCCATACTATGTCATTATACATCATGTGGGTCCATTATTATCACATTGTCGTCATAAAATCGCATTAAGGACCTAGTCCTTGATTAAGTGCATTTGTGCACTATCTCTCTTAAACTCATATTTTAATTGCCACAAATATCATAATACCATGTAGTCATTACGATAAGTCTTCAATAATTAATGTCATAAAACACAATTACCCAATATAATTGGGTAGAGGTGTTACAATTACAATCTATGATATCACAAGTTAGGTCATTTGAACTTCAAAGTATTGAAGAGATTATCAAATAATGATGTAGTATGTGACTTACCTAAATGACCTTGTTAACCCTAGTAATCGAGCTTACCCCTAGGTCTTTAATTCCTAAGGAGGGATAAACACACTCCAGCTACGTGCCAAGCTTTAAAAGTCTCCCAAAGACTTACCCTGCATTTAGGAAATTGTGAAATGGATAAGTAAGAGTTCCTTAAAGGAAACTTTATATGTAGTGGAGAACCTTGCCATGTTAAGGAGCCAAGGATTATCCTAATCAAGGCTGGCACTATATTATGCCACATGTAGGAGATGAGAGTAGTTCAACCAAGTCTGGTGCACACCATGAGTGGATCAATTTATGGAAGGGATCTCATTCCTAAATTAAACTATTGAGCAAATGTTTGAAAGTTCAATTGATAAACCTTGACGAGCTTAAGTGCAATAAGAGTCTCACTACAGCAAATGGTACTATTAGCAACGCCTACGTGCATCGCTAATAATCCCAATTAGCTTCGCTAAAGAGTATTAGCGACTCACAAATGTATGTCGCCATAGGCATCGCTAATACTATTAGTGGCATGCACAAGAATATGCGTCACTAATAGTGACTATGACATCAAAATGGACCTTTTTAAAGTAGAAAGGTGCATAAGTTACAAACTTTAGATCCGAACTGAGTGTCGTAAGTTTGTGTAAGTCTAATTAAGGTGTGTAATGGGTTTTAGGGTAGTTAGGCTGATATCTGGTGTTTTGGTCCCTCAAAACTCTAAAATGGACATTTTTTACGCGAAAAGTTACATAAATTACAAACCGGGGATCCGAACCGAGTGTCATAAGTTTATGTAAGTCTAATTTCTCATTTTTGAGGTGTATGATTGGGTTTTGGGATATTTAGGCCAATATCTGGTGTTTTGGTCTGTAAAAACCCCAAAATGGATCTTTTTGGAGTGAAAAATTGCATAAGTTGCAAACCTGGGATCCAAACTGAGTACCATAAGTTTGTGCAAGTCCAATTTATCATTTAGGAGGTGCATGATGGGTTTTCGGGGTACTTAGGCTGATATTCAATATTTTCATCTGTCAAAACCTCAAAATGGATCTTTTTGAAGTGAAAAATTACATAAGTTACAAACCAGGGATCCGAATCGAGTGTCATAAGTTTGTGTAAGTCTACTTAGGGTTTCGTGGTACTTAGGCTAATATCCGGTATTTCTGTCCATCAAAATTTCAAAATGGACCTTTTTGGAAAGGAAAGTTGCATAAGTTACAAACCGGGGATCTGAATTGAGTGTTGTAAGTTTGTACAAATCTAATTTATCATTTGGGAGCTGTGTGATGGGTTTTCAGGGTAGTTAGGCTAATATGTGGTGTTTTGGTCTATCAAAACCCCAAAATATGCATTTTTAGAGCAAAAAGTTTCATAAGTTACAAATCGGGGATCCGAACTGAGTGTTGTAAGTTTGTGCAAGTCTAATTTGTCATTTGGGAGGTGTGTGAAGGAGTTTCAGAGTAGTTAGACCAATATCCGATGTTTTGGTCAGACAAAATCCCAAAATGGACATTTTTGGAACGAAAAGTTGCATAAGTTACAAATTGGGGATCCGAACTGAGTGTTGTAAGTTTTTACAAGTCTACTTTGTCATTTAAAAGGTGTGTGATGGGGTTTTAGGGTACTTAGGCCAATATCTCTTGTTTTGGTCCATCAAAACTCTAAAATGAGCCTTTTTAAATGGAAAAGTTACATAAGTTACAAACCCGGGATCCGAATTAAGTGGCATAAGTTTGTGCAAGTATAATTTGTCATTTGTGAGGTGTGTGATGGGTTTCGGGGTAGTTAGGCCGATATCTGGTGTTTTGGTCCGTCAAAACTCCAAAATGGGCCTTTTTTGAAGCAGAAAGTTGCATAAGTTACAAACCCGGGATCCGAACTGAGTACTGTAAGTTTGTGCAAGTATAATTTGTCATTTGTGGGGTGTGTGATGGGTTTTGGAGTAGTTAGGATGATATCCGATGTTTTGGTCTATCAAAACCCTAAAATGGGCCTTTTTAGAGTAAAAAGTTGTATAAGTTACAAATCGGGTATCCAAACCGAGTGCGGTAAGTTTGTGCAAGTCTAATTTGCCATTTGTGAGGTGTGTGATGGGGTTTTAGGGTACTTAGGCCAATATCCAGTGTTTTGGTCCATCCAAACTCCAAAATAGGCCTTTTTGAAGCAGAAAGTTGCATAAGTTATAAACCTGGGATCCGAACTGAGTGTTGTAGGTTTGTGCAAGTCTAATTTTTCATTTGGGAGGTGTGTGATGGGTTTCAAGGTAGTTAGGCCAATATCCAATGTTTTGGTGCGTCAAAGCTCTAAAATGGGCATTTTTGAAGCGAAAAATTGCATAAGTTACAAACCAGGGATCCGAACTGAGTGTTGTAAAGTTGTGCAAGTCTACTTTCTCATTTTTGAGGTGTGTGATGGGGTTTCGGGGTACTTAGGCCAATATCCAGTGTTTTGGTCTGTCAAAATCCTAAAATGGGCCTTTTAGAGCAGAAAGTTGCATAAGTTGCAAATTAGGGATCCGAACTGAGTGCCGTAAATTTATGCAAATCTAATTTGTCATTTGGACATGCTAGTACGAATTTAAAGAAACTTACACCACTCTTACACAATATAGATAGTGGATGATAAAAGATGGACTAGACTTATTGTGTTTCTATAAGTGATGATTAGTCACATGCTTTATTATAAATAGAGAAGACTTCTACTACATAGAGTTAGATTCTTTAACTACTTTCTTCCATTAAGATGGTTATAGTTATGGTCATTTCAAACATCTAATAAAAATACCACTTAATGTTTATTTAGAGAACTAAAAAAAACAAAGCTTCACTTCTTTTTTTCCCCCCCTAAATTTCTATCTCAAATGGCTTATCTTATAATAAAGTTCAAATTTAATATGATTTATCCATAAAACAAAGTATTTGCAAAATTCAATTGAATTATGTCACTTCTTTACCCTTAAAGTTTTATAAATGTGAAATACAACGTAAATTTTCCTCCTCACCTATGATGGTGAACTTTGTATAAAAATATTTTCATGTAATATATATACAATTTTAGATAAAGTTCTTAAACTTTTAGAGTTAAATCATAAATAAAGTTAGAATAAATGTTGTCAAGTTGTATTGGTTCCACTTCCAACTTCTTTAACTTATCTTTTTAAAAAGAAATTATAAATTGACCCACTTTATTTTATTTCCTTAATTTTATTGGACTTCGTTTAACAGAAATAGTCCAAAATCCACAATATGTATATATATATATATGTAATCTTTTTCTTCAAAGTCAGTAAGATCAACTAATACCATTCGAATATACTTGGCCTTGCCCATGATTTAGCTCAAATAAATGAAAAATAAAAATAAAAATGAAACCAAATTTGGCTTGAGATCAAATTAATTTGGGATGGAAAATATAAAAATGATAATGATAAACATGTCAAAGATATCAAGCCATATGCACGTAGGGAGATTGCTTACTTGAAAGAGAAAGAGAGAGAACGAGACGGATTGAGAGAGAGAGAAAGAGGCGGCAATGGACAACTGGGCTGGGCTAGCGGTTCGACGGCGATTGTCGGCGACGGCGACGATGGTTGGCGACGACACTATGACTGTGAGAGAGAGAGAGAGAGAGAGAGTAAGGCTCTGACAACTGGGCTGGGCTAGCGGTCGACGGCGATTGTTGGCGACGGCAACGATGGTTGGCGACGACACTGTGACTGTGAGAGAGAGAGAGAGGTCAGATCTGGTCTCGAAGGGAAAAAAATAAGAGGACTTATTAGTGACGCACGTCGAGAGTCGCTAATAAGTCCTTAAGTGTCCCCAAAACTAAGTAAAACAACATCGTTTCATTTGCGCATACTATTAGCAACGCATACCAGTTTGTCGCTAAAAGACTTAATTATTAGCGACGCACGTGTAAAGGTCCATTTTGCATCGCTAAAAGGTTAGTACCTATTTTTTCACGCGAGAACATTAATTTTTTTATCACTTTTCGTGATGCACCCTTGTGCATTGCTAAAAGGCACTTTTAGCGGCACTTTAGTGGGCGTCGCTAATAATGTGTCTCTAGAAGTACATGTTTTTGTAGTGTCTGTAAGAAAGGCTCAATTCAATGTGGGATTATAGGTGTCTGTAGTCTTCACAACAACCCATTTATATAGGTATATGTAGAAACTATAATATAATGCTTATTACATGATACTACAAGACATAACCCTAATTACGATGCTAAAACACATTACTTCATATATATATATATCACATCACATGAGACTTAGGAAGCAATACTAGTTTCAAGACTTACACTTTACATGTCACTAAAGATACAAAACTAGTTATAAGGCTTACACTTCATATAACACCCTGACCCGATTAAATGATAATTAAGTCACTAATTATTAATTAATGACCTTAAAAAGAATAATTAAGAAATTCAAATGGGAAATGGATGACGATTTCAAAATAATTTTGAGACCTTAAAAATCAAAGTCGACTTCGGGGAAAATAAAATGCGACTACTATTTATAAAATCGGTACATAAATGAGAAATATTAAATTTAAAATCACAAAGTGGAAAATAATGCACAAAGTTAAAATAAATAAATTAAATGCCAAACAAGGCAAAAGGGGAACCAAAATGTGAGGCCAATGGGTTTTGAACCCTTGACCCAAAGTAGGCAAGTTTTAAAGCCCAAAAAGAATACCACTTGGGCTGCCTACTTTTTGTGTATAATATTATAAGTTATATATATATATATATATACATATTAAGACAAAGCCACCTCCCAAATTGGCCAATGGCCTTTCATGCAATCAAAATAATTATTTTAAAAATAAAAGTAAATACAGATATATATTTGTGAGTTGCGTGTGTGCAATGGGATTCAGAAATCAGATTTGTGATGATAGTAAGGTTTGAGCTAGAGAGAGAGGGAGTTAGAGAGAGAGGGAGTTAGAGAGAGAAAGTAAAGGAAGGAGGGAGAAGAAGAAGAAGGGAAAGAAGGTCCCTTGCATGGCTCACCTGACCTGAAGGGATTATCAACTGAGTCGAGCCTAGAATAGAAGAAGGGAGAGAGATCCATCGAAGGTATAAAAAATTTCAAACACATTCTTTTCTCTCTCTCTCTCTCTCTCTCTCTCTAGAATTAGTATATGTATGCCATCTGTTTAAGTCATTTTGATGCATGCATGAGTTTAGACCTAAATAAAAGGCAAAAAATGAAGCCCTAAATAGCCTAGAACCCTGAGCAGAACGCAACTGCCATGTAAGGACCTTACCATGGCAAGTTGAAACACGTCAAGTTAAATGTATTTCTGGGCATGGGACACAATAGGGGGCATGATTAGGAATTCAAACCAATTGGAATCAACCAAAACGGTCAAGAAATGACCAAGTTAGGGCAAGAATAATACGGCCGAAAAATTGAGTTGGGTGTCAAAAATCGAGCAATTTTGAGGTCTCAAAACAATCCCAAAAGGTTGCTTAATGTCTTAGGAACGGATCGGGGTAAAAACAGAGAATAACCAACCTGAAAATCATAAGAAAAAACAAGAGGAAAACCTGTAGTTTCCTTCGACTGTAACGGTGAAGATAATGGAACAGTGGCCGAAATGTCGTGGGGAAGATGGGTTAGTTGGGCCGGACTTGGGTCGGGTCGAGACCCGACCGAGTGCAAATGGTGTTATTCCAGCGACGCCGTTTAAAAGTTTGGTTTAAATGGAATTCTCCTTGTTTGGATACTCAGGGAAAAAATTAAAATTAGGTTTGAAGATAGTCAAGCCAAGGATAAGGTGAATAGTAGGAATATCCCATCCCGGTTCTCTGACCTAGCCTGAATCGGTTGGTTCACTGAACTCTCAGACCGGTCTAGGGTTTAGAATGAAAAGCCCACTGGTTTTGCTGATTTATATAGAAATAAAGAAAACCCAAACTGGTGGAAATTACAGTTTGACCCCAAACCTTTTGAACAATCTGTTCTGGCCCAAACTCTTGGAAATTTATTTCAAATATACCTCTGGAAAAATAATTTAATAATTTAATAATTAATTTAATTATTTTATAAATAGGATAAAATGACGATTTTGCCTTTGGGTCATAAATGAAGCAAATAAAGTCCAAATTGAGATCCGAAAAATGCTATCTTAATATTTTTGGACGTTCTAGACACAATGAAAATGTTAGATTGGACATCCGGGGACTCTGGGTGGTCCCATCATAAGATGTAAAATTACCAAAATTTTCCTAATACAATACGAAGTTCAAATGACGTCCAGATTGGATGAAATTGATACCAATAGAAGCCCACATAATTATGAACTCATATATGTGACTAAATAATAATTCAGGGTCAAAATATTAGGAAACATAAATGACCAAAATACCCCTGAGTACGAAAAATACAAGTAAATGCTAAAAATTAATTGTCATAACCATAATTATGAAAATTTATGAGCTAAATAAGACTCCGGAACAGTCAACTTACAAAATGAGAAATGACCGATGTGTCCTTATGATCAAAAGCAGATACCAAATGAAGTCCAAAAGACTTAAAAATTTATATATAAGATAAGTGGAATATTTTGAGGACCACGATAGGGTTCCGGGGCGAGAATAATAAATTATCATTTTGCCCCTAAATATGCCGAAGCTAAATAAAAATTCGAGAAGGTCTAAATTGACTTTCTTCGACGTTCCGAATCCAACGGTAAGGTCCAAAATACCAAAATAGGTACTGAGAAATAAGTCACGTGAAAAACAAAAATTTATTAAGTCACCACAAGTAGACCGGTAAGACCAATCCTAAGAAATTAGGATACGTCGGGTCTAAGATTAAATGAAGAGCATCAATTTAGAGATGATTTGAAGTAAATGAAGAATTAATTGAAGTCTTAATGAATTTGATTTTTAGGAATTTCAAAGGGAAAGGGAAAGCCCACCAGTAGTGCTGCCCTAGGAGAACAAGGTGAGTAATCCTGTACTTTGAAGTGAGGGGTTTTAATCTCCATGGATTCTGAAGAAATTTGAAGTTCAAATATTCTGAAGTGTTTTTATGTCAAATATCTGCTGTATTTCAAATTCTAAATTCTCGTTTTTATATGCTTTATATTTCAATGTTCTATTGTTGTATATATAAATTCTAACATGGCATGAAAAATTCACTTCTTGATATTGCTGATAGTTGATACGTTTATTTTCTGTATGTCCATGTAAATGTCAATTTTATTAAATGCCTCCTAAAATAAATGCTTTTATTCCATCTATGCTTTAATAAATTCCTGAAGAACGTGATTTAAATTCTTGAATATCATGTGTTAAATGTTTCAAGTATTGTCCTCCAAGTATTTCAAAACTCTGTTAAATTATCCATGTTTTAAATACTCATGAAAATTCATTTTTTTTATTGAAGCCATATTTTTATACTCATGAAAAACATCTATTTGTAAAGTCATATTTCAAACGCTCATGAAAGCATATATTTGAAGAAATCATGTTTTTAAATGCTAATAAAAAGTATTTATTGAAGAAGTCATGTTTTAAATGCTCATAAAAAACATTTCTTGAAGAAGCTATGTTTTTGCAAGATAATGATGCATAAGCATCACAAACTTTTGAGCTCTCTTCGGGTTCTCAAATTCTCAGAAAAATGCCCGGTAGAAGGTTTATCCCCCAAGCATGAGATCTCTTAGAAGTAAGATTGGAATGTGGTTCGAAATGGATTCTCCTAATCAAAGTGAAAAGATGACAATGTTTTCAGAAATGGTAGTAGGTTTTTAAACTCTCATTTACCTGAAACGGGATTTTATACAACTCTTTGAAGTTTTGAAGAAGAAGAAATTTGCATCCTTCTATTTTCATGGAAAGGATTTTAAATTATCTCCTTGGTCTTCAAATGGCCACTCTGCATATGTTTATAAAGTCTGTTGCATATTAAATACTTTATCAAATGCTTAAAAATGCATCATGCTATGTGATTTGAGGAATTCTGTTTTCTGTATCTGAAGTATATGTACAATTAGTAGTGTATGTTTATATGAACCTTTTCTTATAACTAACCTACTACTAGTTGAAACCCATGACAAAGTATTGAAATTACTCACTGGACTTTTTGAAGCTCACCCCATTCCCTAACATTTTTCAGGTGATGATGATGGATGAGAGCCTTGCCCAATTTGAGTATTGGTGATTGGCAGCTCCATTTTGATCAGGAATTTTGGAATATTAGGACCTAGAGTTGGTCGAATTTTGTTGTCATAATTTTGGGACAAATGTGTACTTAAGCCTGAGGGGCAAACGGATATGTATTATGTAAAACTTTTAAATTTTTAGTATACTCTGAATGTATAATGGTTGTTTACCGTTCCGAAGAAGAAGAAGAAGCGATGGTACTGGACAGGCGTGTGAAAAGAAAAAGTTTTTCACGCCTCCGCAATTGCCCATCCTGGCCGCATCGCACCGCCGTCCGACACTGTTGCTTACTCGAGCCTGACCCGACGGCCCACGGGCCGAAGGGTGGCAGTCGCAATTCCCTTAATCCGCATAAGCCGGATTGGGGGTCGTGACACTTCACATGTATATCACATGACATAGCACTACAATACTTAATAGGGATAACTACATCGACCTCCCTCGAGTTATTTGATAATTATTATAGGGACGTTCCTGTATTTCTAAAATTATGACCTCTCATTTGTTCTACTAACAATATTACAAATTCTCCTTTTGTACAAAATCTGTCATTGACGATGTTAGAGTTTTAACGAATTTTTTTAATTTAACTAAAATATTCTTGTATATGACACTGACCTTCCCTATCTTTTAAGATATCACAAAGAAGGTTAGTGTAGTTATTCCTAAAAATAAAATAGTAAATTTATGTTTTTTTATTAACGTCTATCTTTTGACAATTCAAACTGTGGAGGTTAGTGCAATATTAAAATTCAAGAAGAGGACCCTGTAATTATCAAATATCATAGGAGATGTCAGTATAATTATCCCTACTAATTATGTTTCCAAATTTATCGCATGTTTTAATATGGTTGTCACAAAACATTTTCATCGGACACATTGGCCTTCATGTGAGTAATGTGTTGAACATGATTTTGGTACATTTATTTTTTAAGAGTAATGCTAGATATATCGGTTTGGTTTACCGTGTGACATCATCCACCATAACTCTTATTTACATTTTAAATAAAAAGACAAAACACGTCTATTAATTACAAAAAAAAAAAAAAAAAATTTATTAACACATCATATGGTAAACCAATTCGATACACCAAACTGATATACCAACTATTTTCCATTTTTTAGATGTGACAATTAGGTGTAATATTGATCTTTGACAAACGGGTGCAATTAGAAATAATCATGTTGATGATGCGGTTGTTAAAATCATAATGCTTTTATAACATTGTCTGAAAATGGTGGAAAATATCATTGTAAAACAAGGAGTGCAAATAGTACAAGAAGTTAAGAAGGATTTTGTTCAAAGTCCCACTTCATTTTAGAGCATAATGAGATTCATAAATTGAACAAAACATGCTTCCAATGCTATGACCTAATCAGATCACTAAAGAGGTGTTATTGTTCAAATGATGCCTTCTTCATTTCTAACTGTTTCTCTAAATGCATGGAAATGCTTTGAAGATCTCTGGTAGGAGACTGAAGTACTGATGATTTGTTTAGATCATCAATAAAGGCTGTGAGATTAGCCGTTACTCTTGAGCTACCGTCCTTTCCCATGATCCTCTCATTTAGTCTGATTAGTCTCTGCTTCATCTCGCCATCTTCCATCACCTTTCTTATAGCTTCCTCCACATCTTTCTGTCCAAACCCACTCATCTTCACCCCAATTTGCCATACCTTAACAATGTAGGCGCAATTCACAAACTGGTCGCCTGCAACTGGATAGCACAAGAGGCGCTTCTTGCATTGTATGGCCTCCAATGTAGAATTCCACCCACAGTGAGTCAGATAGCATCCCACAGACTTATGCTGCAGCACCTCCATCTGCGGAGCCCATGAAACCACCTTGCCTTGTTTCGAAACCCTCTCCAAATACCCGACTGGTAACCCTTCACGCCATGCAGGAGCTAGTACCCATATGAATGGCCGCTTGGCTGCCTCCAGTGCCAATGCTAAATTCTCCACCTTCCCTTCTACTAGTGGGCTAACCCAACTTCCAAATGAGATGTACACAACAGAGCCAGGACTTTGCATTGCTAGCCAATCCAAGCAGCTCATATCTTCTTCCCAAAACGTAGCATTCTTAGTTAATGCATGTTCACTCACATGTCCAACTGGCAAAATGCGCAGAATATGTTGAGAGATCACATT
Organism: Nyssa sinensis; assembly: GCA_008638375.1. NCBI lineage: Eukaryota > Viridiplantae > Streptophyta > Magnoliopsida > Cornales > Nyssaceae > Nyssa > Nyssa sinensis. The sequence goes on from CM018046.1 coordinate 44,751,520, forward strand.
GGTCGACTCAGTTTGTTGTTTGTTATCATGGAATTCATCTGGAAAGGAATTTACAAGGAGCCATGGAAGATTTGTGGATCTATCCAAGGTCCTGGTCCAAAATTTGAATCTTGAGCTTCTGGCGGCAGAAGTGCCAATCAACCATGGTAGATCTTCAGTACTCAGCACAGGTTGATGAGGCAAGAAGCATATAGGAATAGGACCTTCATATTGTGGATGACCTGCCAAAATTACCATTTAGTCTATATACAGATTTTTTGGGGTAAATAAAAGGAAAATATATGAGATGGAAATGTTGGAGGCAGTTAGTTCCATGGCAAAAATGAAATATAAGAAACACCCACACAAGTTTAGTGAATTTATTGAGAACACGGTGTTGAAGAGAGAGTTTTTCAGTGTTTGGAGCACTAAATGATTGTCTTTTCAATAACATTCTATCATTTGTGTCTTGATCTACCAAAAAAAATTCATAACACATAATATAATATTATTGAAAAAATATATTAAAACAGGATATACTAGAGACCCATTAAAAAAAAATTCCGTGCTTAATCTACCAAGTACCAGTGTACTAAATCTGTAGACTCTAGTTTTAAATGAATGCATGGAAAAGAAAGGCGTTATATAGTAATTACATCAATTACAGCACTAGTTAATTTGTTGATCCATCCAAATGCATGGGGGAAATACAATGAGATTAGGAATAAAAAAACAATTATTTAATAATTAGAATACACATATCAATGAACTCCTTGGTCCTGTGGCCATGATATAGTGGAGTGTGGTTTTGGGGATGGAAAGGAGGAGATAATTAGTGGAAATTAAAAGGTAACCTTCAGAGGGTCCCATAATTAAGAGGTGGGATTATTTATTTCTTCTGATAATCAACAAATAGGGAGAGAGATGTGTTTGAAATTTTGGACACAAGACTAATTACCTGTTTCAGAAATGATGCCGGAACGCAGCATGTGAGGTATGGCAGCAATGAGTTGATAAGCAGCCAGCATGACAGGCCAAAATCCAACTACTTGGATCCCACATCGATTCGCGACATTGATGGCCCACGACGCTAATAAATCAACAACCATACATACAATCTCTCCATCTTCCTCGTCACCAAGAAGCTTAAGAAGAAGGCGCTCTAAATGAATTGGCATGTTGTTCTCCATGGCCATTTCGATGGCGAAGAAATCACGAGGCGTGCCTTCCTCCAAACCATCCGGTATGGACATGCACGAAATCTGGTCTTTTCGATCGATTTTGGGTGCGATACGACGATGAATGAACTCTGGGGTGACCACCACTGGCTCGAACCCACGTTTAAGGAAGCTTGAAGCTAACTTCAGCATGGGAGTGACATGTCCTTGTGCTGGATATGGAACCATAATTATCTTTGGCCTCTTTAGGCTCTTCATTTTGCCTCTCAATTAACAACACACTGCAAACTAGCTGCAATATATGTGTATATTTCCTTCTTCAGTCCACAAGAAGAGAAACTCAATTTATAGGGATATGCACACACATATAAACACACACACACACACACACATATATATATAGAGAGAGAGAGGGTGTGTGTGTGAGAGAGGGAGAGAGTGAACTAAGCATGTTGATTGAGATGCGTGGCATGTATGATGTGAGGCACTGGCCTAACTTCATGACAACTCCTTTTCCGACAAAAATTGTATAGAGGCTTCTTTTGTGGGGAAAATTATTGGATCCGGATCGACACTTTGAGGCGGTTCATATGTAATATGACGTATATTTTTTATTATAATATAATAAATATTATAAAATATTATTAAAAAAACACATTTACATGTAAGTGTACTACACTGTCAAGAAATACCTTAACTTTGAGATAATTTAATTATTAAATCTGATGAATCAATAGCAAATATATAAATCATTTTAGGTACAGTGCCACCAGGTAATGGGTCCAACACAATACACACACACACACACACATATATATATATATATGTCTCATAAAGTTGCGGGCTATGCAGCTAATACTCTACGAAAAAAATATACATAAATGTGTGTGTACATATATATATATATATATGTTTATCTCCCGGTCAGTGTCCAATATTTAAAATAGGAGGCAAGTTAGGCTTATGAACAGCCCACATTTGAAACTGTTTATCACATGTGTTGACATTTTTCTCTTTTAATTAAGCTGATCGAGGTGTTTATTTTTCTTCTTTTAAGCTGTGGCGTTGAAGGCATGCTAATTAATTTTATTGTTTGAATGAGAAGCACCGACTATAAGATGCATATTACTTCAATTCAATAAGAAAGTATTTAATTCTTTTTTATTTCTTTAAGTAATAATAGTTAATGCTAAAAGTCTTCAAAGATTATATTTGGATTAGATTGGAGTCCAATATATAATAAGATTATGGGAAGAAAAAAAAAGATATGATTTGATTAAAAAGAAGTTAGAAAATTCAAAAAAATTATATAATTTTCAAATTCAACCAAAAAAAAAGAACTAGCTCTCCCTTTTAAAAAAAAATTACAATTTTTTCTTTTTATGGAAATTATTAGAGACCACCAATATATGAATATCCAATGTAACGTGTTACTATACTATATTTTTAAAAATTACACTTGGTCTGATTTTTGACAGTGAATATTGTATTTTAATAAATTCCGATAAAAAAAATAATATTTTATGTAATAATTAATAGCATTGAAATCCTCACGATATGGGTTATAATGTAAAAATAATTACTTATGTAAAAGAAAAGAATAACTTACTGAATATTGAATGCACAAAAAAAAAAAAAAGATTCAATCCTTATCAACTTTGAGTTGAAGACGTAGTCAATTGAGAGTAGCTAGTTGTTAATTTATGACTTCTTCTATAAAGAAAGTCATGGGTGGAAGAGATTTGTAATTTATTGAGTTTTTTTTTTTTTTAATCTAAATTTTGAATTTGACTTTATCTCTCTATTTATTATAATTTATTGAGTTATTAGTTTTCAAAAATACATCTTTTATGTGGGAAAGGAAAAAAGAAGAGTTGATGACTGTAGCAATGGAAAATTCGGTTGAAGAGAGGAAAAACAAAGGCAAGAAAAGGTAGTTGCCGACTTGGAAGAGAAAAAAAGTGAATAGTGTGGGTGCTTGAAAAGCGGCCGATAACGCCATAACGCGATGCCTTTTGTTGTTTTTGTTTCCTTTTCTCTTCACTTCACAAAAAAACATAAAAACACGTGATTTCCATGAAAGCCATAACGTATTTGGGGAAAGAAAGTTGTAGGCCGTGGGGCCTCCAACGCTTTTGTTGTCTCCGTTTTGTGTACATGTAGTGTTGTAATGTATTGAGAACATAGTTTCGAGAACATAGTTAAATGCGCCCAAACTATCTAGAATATCTCTTAATCAATTCATTAAAAAAAAGGTGTCAAGTTGGAAGACTAATGATCTATGACAACTTTTGTATTCTACTTCTATATTTGTATATGTTTATAAAAAGTGACAAGTTAGAAGACTAATGATCTATGACAACTTTTGTATTCTACTTTTATATTTGTATATGTTTATAAAAATTATTTTAAAAATGTGATTTGTTATGTTAATGTATGTTGTGAATCAATTAAACTAAGTTAGTGATATATCACAAAGTGACAGGCCAATCCCCACTCGATACGTACGCTTACAAATCAGTCCGTCTTCGATCATTCAGAACAGACCTATAAAACTTAAAAGGCCGAGCACACGCCTACAGAGCAGAACTACATTTTTACAGAGCCTATAGGTCCTAGCAAGGACCTCCAGAGCACTCTCCGTAATTCAGATCTCGTCGCCGCCTCAAATATCTGTCGAACAGAGAATAAGGAAACAGTTTTCCACAAGGAAACTGCCACACATGGTTATCGCCATTATTGCTATATTCAACAAGATAACTGTTATCTCCAACGATTCAATCCCTATATTCATGACTCAAAATCCTAATCAACTTGGGAAAGCCATTGCCTATAAATTAAACCCTAGATGTACGCTTTATTTTTATGCTCATTCTTTGGCTTACATTACAGTCTTTTCAATTCAGTTTATTAACTTAAGCATCGGAGCGGCTACCGCCAGAGCCAATTCGATAGTCCTCTGATCGTCTTCTTGAGTGTTTTTCAGGTCGCAGAAGGTCAAAATCAGTTACAGCCAAAAAGTACAGCATCAGTTTGGCGCTGTGTTAGTAGGATTCTTAATGTTGAACCTTAGTAGTATTTGATATGTTTTAGGTAAGAGTTGTGTAATTTATTGTTAGTGAGATTAGAAGTCTTTATCTTAATGAGAATAGTATTATTAATTTGAATGGGATTAAATTCTTAATTACATTAAAATTAGACTTTATATATATATATATATATTAACATGTAGTGTGTGACGGCCAAACTATAATACAGAGTGCCGTGAGCTCAAGTCATGGGGATTGCCGAAAAAGCCATAACAGTGCGCGTGAGTTCATCCCATCCAAAATCTAATTATATTGTCTTGATTTAATATAATTTGTTTGAATAGGTGCCGTTGATTGTGAGAATGAATAAAATATAAGGGCATGTTTGGTACATAGGAATGGAATGGAATGAAAATAGGGAATGGAATGGAAATGATATGGAATGGAATAAGGATTGCTCACTTGGGCCAAAGGAATGCTTGGAATGATTTTTAATGGAATGCCCATTCCATAGAATAGGCATTTCTATTCATACCAAACAAGAACACGGAATGAAAAAGTTAGAATGGACATTCCTAGAATGTCCATTCCACCGTACCAAACATGACCTAAGAGTTATTTTGTTTCAATAATTGTTTTGTTTTTGCTTGTTTGTTCCTTTGTTTCTTTTGTCCTCTTGTTGCGGCCATTATTTATATCATACTAATTTGAATTGAGTTAAACATATATTCCAGCGTTGCATGTGAGTTGGGTTTTTTTTTTTAACGAATTTAAGTATTTAAATAATTGTTAAAATTTAAAAGAGAGAGTTTAAGAAGAAATTTGAAGAAAAAATATTTCGTATTTGGAACCAACTTTGTGGAATATTTCTGAAGTAAAATATAAAGTTAATTTAAAAGTTCATAAAAATATTAAAATGAAAAATTTAAATTATTTAAGAAAATAAAATTAATTTATGAAGATAATTCATTTGACAATTTTCACATAAGAGATTTTTTATTTTAAAAAAAAAGGGGTTAATATAATTTATTATTTTAGAATTTATAACTTCTCAAAAATGTAAGTATCAATTTTCTTAAAAGTGCTGGATTTTTCAAAGGGGTCAATGAATTCTAATGCGCTGATTGTGGGTGTACTGATACAATTTTTTCTTTTTATTTAAATTTCAAATTCAAACTTCTAGATGGAGCATTGAAAAGTGAAAGCCTTTTTTTTATTGTTTTTTCTTAGAGTTGTGAATATCTTCAAAGTTGGTATACACAAGAAGTAAAATTAAATAAAAATAAAATTTTAAAGGCTTATGAGTAAAATAGTAGTGTATGATAAGCATTAAATAAATAAAAGTATATGTATCCAAAATTATATAGTAGTCTTGAGAGTAGGTCGATAAACTGTTTGGATTCAAGTCGGATCAGATATGATCCAAATCATATTTATTAAGAAAATTATCGAATTGAATCGGATAAGATTTTTCAATAAATTTATAAATTTTTAATTTATATATGAATTTGTTAACTATCGGATATGATCAGATTTGATCCGATTCGATCTTATAATAATACTAATTTATATTATGTATATAAAATATTATATTATATTATATATTAATATATTATGTATATAAAATATTATGTTATAATATATAAATTTTAAAATATATATAAATTCAACTCAATTTAATTTTAAAAATTCTTATATAATTTAATATTTAACATATTATAAAAAAATATAAATATAAATTTTAATTTATAATATATAAAATTAATATATATGTTATATTTAATCGAATCATTAACAGATTGAATTTGCTTAATCAATATCCGATTTATTTAATTAAAGAAATTATTGGATTCGGATCGGATCATCAAATCAAATTCTGCGTACCATGTTCGAATAAATGAATCGGATTCGGAACAAAATCCGATTCATTGATAGCCCTACTTTAGAGTAAATTTTCCTATTGTTTTTCATAAATTTAAATGTGAATGTGTCTTCATGTGTTGTTTTTGTAATTTGCTCTTTGCACACTTGACAACTCATCCGATTTGGTTGTGATTCTACAACGATGGATTCAATACTTTCTAACTTCGTCCTCGTTGTAAAGGTTAAAGAGTTTATGAATCTTTGATCCTCTCTTCAGACTTCTTGTTCTTGGTTTTTCAATATCGGCCAGTTCAAGCAGATCATTCTCACCTTTCTCAATATCTGCTAACAAAAAATTCATGAAGAGACTTCGTTTTATGTTGTCCATTTTACCTGTCATATCTTGGAAGTGGGAAGCACGGATAACTGTCCAACAACTTACAATAAACTTCAATTCTAGGTATTAACTTAAGCTAAGATGCTATAAATGAATATTTACCCTAAATGCATTTCAATTAGGATCATGTTATTGTAAGGTCGAGTGCAAATGAGATGGTGTGTTTTAACTATTGAATGACCTAAGAATTAGGGACAAAGTGATTGAGATAAATAAAAACTCAATTTCGAAATTATTCAAAAGTTAAAACATTATTTCGTATGTACTCAAACTTATAATAACATTACTTTTTCAGTCACACACATGCCAATTCACTAATTACGTTTTCAATCTCTCACTCACACACACACACATACACACACACTCTCTCTCTCTCTCTCTCATATACAGATGGAGAGAGAGAGAAGGAGAAAGAAATAGAGAAATATTTCCACATTAAACTCACCTTGATGAAGCAAAAATCAGACACAGCTTGGAGTAAACACAGTGCTTCTTTGGACAACATTGCTTGTCAAAGGAGGAAGATTTGTCAGAACTGATAAATCATAAAACAAAGATTTATTTATTGTAGAATTACAATGATCACCTGGTTATATTGAAAACAAAACAAATTATTGACTTTCACTGCACCAACAAATTCACTACACAATTTGATTAAAGCTTGATTTTGTCACTAATGGCAGTAATTCAAAACCCTTTTTTTCAATTTTTTTTCTTTTTTTGGGTGTCTTCAACTCATTTTGAGTTGAAACAAATTTGTTTAAGTGGGTTCCAACCTAAATTTCTTTTTTCTACTGAATTCATTATTGTGAGAATGAAATTATGAAAATTATATTAAAGATGCAGAAGTTAAATAAACATAAGATGCAGCATCCAAACAGTGATTTTGCTCTTTTGGTGAGACTTTGTTGCTTTAGATTGTATTAACTCTAGCCTTCTTGCACTAAAAGTTGGAAAGTGAGAATCACAAAAAACTTAACTCATGTCTAAAGATTTCATCAGAACCTCTCTATCAGACCCCAAATAAATGGTGTTGCATTGTTTTGTTCTAAGAAACTATAATATGTCTAGAAGATAGCATTTCAGTATCAATTATGTAGTGGCACTTTCATGAGAGTGTGGAATTAATATTGTCTTAAAGAATGCAACACTATTAGAGATTGAAAGCCAAATGTATTTTCAAATTTATCAATCATAGATGAAAAAGACACACATACACATATAAAAGTATAAAAGAAAACCCAAAAATATAAAAGAAAATAACAAAAATCAACTAGAGTTCTCTCAAATCATCCCAAATCCCAAACTTCTATAGGTCCACCAAATAGCCTTTTAATCTAAGTTGTAGTCAATATGTTGCCTCATTATTAAGGCTGTGTTTAAATGGGTGGTTCCACTGCTTATTTGGCCATTTTCATGTTTCAAATAGGCTTTTGAAATAAATAAATGTTTGTTTAAACTTCTCGAAACGCCCGTTTGGATATTTTCAAAACCAAAACGAGTGTTTTGAAAAAGTATCGGTAAGTAATTTTTTTCAAAACGCTCGTTTTAAAACGTCCTTTCTCTAAACATCCGTTTTCACCATCCATCCAAGCGAACACTAAGTAAATTTGAAATCTTCCAACTATTGTCACGCAAACAAGGCAACACATTATGATCAATAAAACTCATTATATACTTTTCACTTTCTAAGAAAAATAATAATAAGAAGTTTCATTATATTAATGTCTAGAATAGATCATATCACCATGATTTCTTCATAGCTTATTTAGATTCATATTTTTTATATTATCACATAATCTGCCATACTTGTTCAAACAACAAAAATTATCCTAAGACATTAAAACATCAAATCCAATGGTCAATAGAGAGAACCCTAAATGAATATCCACCTAACAATAATGTTAGGTTTGCTTAAAAATTCTACCAAATGCGTCTACTTTCGTAACTCACAGTTTTGTATTGGCCGGAGTAAAATCTGAAGATAAGACTACCATTATCGGCTAATACAAAATTGTCAACTCATAAAAATAAACACTTTTAGTAAAATTTGAATGTAAGACTGACATTACTTTCCACCTAATTATTAAGTTTTCTCGAAAATCAGTCTCTTGAATACAAAATAGTCTTGAAATCAAACTACAATATATCAGCATAATGATACTTGCAATGCTTTGGCAAGGAAGATAATAAATTAAATATTTGTTTCCTCTTTTAATGATGGCATGGTTTTTCCAAATCTGAATGTTTGTGAATAAACTTAATGCAACATTATATTTGTCTTTTACAAAGTACCATTATAATGATCCTAGAAATACCAAGATTTTTTTATATATATTATTACATGATCTACTATTCTTGTTCAAATATCACAAAGCTGATTTTTTTTTTTTTTTTGGAAAAAAAGAAACACTTATCTTAGAACATCAAATCCAAAGATATATTCAATGATTTTTCACTTAATTTACAATTTTTCCACAAAGAGGAAAGAGAACTATAGGGTTAAAGCAAAAAATTAATTGAAACTTTTAATTTTTTTTTTAATTCCATCAACAATTTTAATTTTACCATTAAAAAATCTCAATTTTAAAAAATTGTTACATTTTCGTTAGAAATTAGAAAAGCATTATCAAATACTCAAGTGAATCTGTAGTTCTATGATACCCCACTAATAAAACAGAAAAAAAAAATAAATAAAAGAAAGACAAAAGTAGCAATAGTAACATAACAACACATAATTATTTTTTCCCTTTGTGTAGGCAACCTATCCCCTTATGAAAATAATCAGCATTTGACTATTCACGAACAAATTATGTATTAGGAAAAACATGGGTTGTTTATTCATATTTGTAATCAGTGGAGGTATCTTCTAAGAGTGGCAACATATATTTCATTATTTTTATAGATGATTTAGCAAAAATAGTACGAGTTTATTTTTTACAACATAAATATATGCTTGGGATATTTTTTTAAAAAATTAAGGCCTATGTTAAAAAATGAAGTGGATATCAAATTAAAACTTTGATAATTGATAAGAGTACATAGCATCTTGTTTGTGATGATTTTTTAGAGAAACATGAAATTAGGCATCAGTTAACTGTTAGATACACTTCATAGCAAAATGAAGTGGCGAAGAGGAAGAATAGAACAATTATGTATATAGTTAGATGCATGTTAAAATTTAAAAATTTCACTAAAGGGTTTTGGGTTAAAGCAATTGCTTATGTTATTTATGTTTTGAATATGTATCCTACCTAAAGTGTTTTTAACATAACCCCACAAGAATCTTAGAGTGGACAAAAGCCTACTATTAAACACTCAATGGTGTTTGGATGTATTACATATACTTATGTGTGAGATCATCTCAGAAAGAAATTGGATAACAAAGGTGAGAAATGTATTTTTATTGGTTACAGTTAGTTGTTAAAGGCCTACAAATTGTACAATCCAACACTAGAAAAGATAATTGTCAATCGTGATGTGACTTTTGATAAACAAGAAATTTAGGATTGATCTCAGAATGATCAATGACAGCTAGGTTTGATTTTTAATAATGCAGATCTGCATATTAAAGTACATGGTGTGTTTCAGATTAGTGATCCTTCGTCTTCAAATTTTCCATCACCACATTTAGAATATTCTAGACGTTCACAATGCCAACGCCACTAGCCTGCTCAATTACAAGATTATATTGTTAGCAGTGACAATAATCAAATTGATAAAGATTTGGTGAATTTTTCTACATTTGTGGATTGTGATTTAGTGAATTTTGAAGAAGTCTCTTAGGATGACCATTGGCTTAAACCTATGTACGATTAGATTCATGCAATGGGGAAGAATAATGCATCATATTTTATTGAGCATGGTTTTTAAGTGATGTCCTTACGAGCACACTTTACATATCAAATCTAATTCACATGGCGATAATAATAATAATAATAATAATAATAATAATAATAATATTATTATTATTATTATTATTATTATTATTATTATTATGTACTTGTATGTTAATGATTTAAATTTTTTTGGAAATAAATCAAGGTTGATTTCAGAATTTAAAAAAGTTATGATTGGTCACTTTGTGAGAACAAATATGGGACTAATGTCATTTTTATTGGCATTGAAGTTGCTCAAACAAATTATGGAGTTTTTATTTTATAAAAGAAGTATGTTGGTGATATTTTGAAAAGATTCAAGATAGATAAGTCTAATCCTATTTTGACTCTAGCTAAAGATAGTAAAAGATGGTATGGGTAAACTTGTGAATCCAAACTAATTTAAAAGGTTAGTGGGGAGTTTGAGAATTTGACTTCTACTAGACCAAATTTTGTATTTGGTGTTGGACCGATTAGTAAGTTCATGGAGACTCCGTAATAACCTTACTTGCAAGCAGTTAAAGAGATTTTGCAATACATTCGATGTACGCAAAGTGATGAAATTTTTTTTTTGTCTTCTAACAACATGGAACTTGTTGGCTATATAAATGGTGATTGGACAACTGATACTGAGATGCAAAAGAGCACTTCAGACTATTCCTTTCATCTTGGTTCTGATGTATTTTCTTAATCATCTATGAAGAAATAGGTAGTTTGTCTTTCAACAATAGAGACATAATACATTGCAGTAAAAAATACAACTAATCAAACAGTTTGGTTGCAACAGATGCTTGGTATTATACAACCTAAGCATGACCGTGCTACAAAAATATTTTATGATAGCAAATCAGCTATTGCATTGATGAATAATACAGTTTTTTATGAAAAAAATAAGCACATTAATATCAAATTTTACTTCATTCGTGGTTTGTTGAATGACAATAAAATCAAGATAGAATTTTATTCTTCTGAAGATCAAGTTGTAGATGTTTTTACAAAGTTACTCAAAACATTTTTATTTTTTAAGGTGAAGAAATTGCTTGATATGATCAAGTTTAAAGGGCTTAGTTTAAGGAAAACAATATAGGTTAATTAAACTATGCTCATATAATTTATGAAATTTCCTAAATCTCTTTTATCAAGTCCTAATAGTATTTGGTGTATTTTTTATTAGTCTTATTGAAAATTGGAGTGAGTTAATATTATATTAATACACCATTTGAATTAGAACTATAAAACGAGCCACATTATTCCAGTTTGGTTCATGATCAGCTCGATTATAGACTCGTTCAAAATTGCATCGCAAGATAAACAATCTAAGTTTCAATATATTTTGAGACTCATTAATTTATTAAGTTCAACTCATTAAATTAAAAATAGTTTAATACTATATTCAAATTTAAACTATACATTTTTTTTTACTATTCAAATTTAAACAATTCAGTCTTATTCTTTATAAATTTATAATTGATGACATGTTATACACGTGGGTGGAGTTGCTTCGATATGGATACAAAGAGATTGTCGTGAGTCCGTTAGTGGAAGAATGAATGATTGTTACAATTGAAGAAAGTGGATGGTTTTTCTATGAAGTATTGATTTTAATGAGGTGACAGTGACTGTTGCGGTAAATGAAACCTTTGTTAAGTTTTAGTTTGGGATTGTGATTTCCGAGGAAGTTTATTAACAAAACGTCAGCTTGAAAAAGTTATTTTGTAAGACTGTTGCTCACCCTCTTTTACATAAAAATATATATATATATATATATATATATATTTTATTTTGTTCTGTAAATACAAATTCTTCTTTAATTTCAATTTTAACTTTGAGACAGAGTACTCGTCAATTTGGGCAACTAAAAATTAATAATTCAATTGTCAAAGTTATTTCTTCTAGATTATTTCAAAGAGGCGGCTGTGATTTGCCTTCAAATTTGAGAATTAATTTGGGTCCAACATTTAAAATAATAAGAATAAACAAAAAACAATAAAACAAAATAATTGAGAAATTTTGAAAAGGCATTCATTGTTCACAATTCCGTGAGTCAAGTCCCTTGAAAATCAGGATAAGTGTATATATATATATATATATATATATAATGAACAGAGAATTGATCTTTTTATTAGAAAATTTTATCTTTTATATGTTAGTTATTTATGATATTGTCATTTATTTATCTATTTCAATAAATATAATTATTTTTAAATAAGTGTTTGACTCCAAATTCGATAGAAGAATTTTTTTTTATTTGTGTATATGTCACAATATTAATATATTACACATGTAATCACAAATATATTATGTGATTATTTAATTTTAATTAATAAATAAAAATAATAATGTGAGCCAATTAAACTAAGTCATAGTTTTAGTAAGACTCTTAAAGTTGAGTCATAGTAGTGATAGGATTTGATTTATTTTAATTGGCAACACAGACCAATCCAAGGAAGAGGAGATGATAACAATTCTAATCCACAATCTCATAAATCCAACATTCAATATTTTAATTGTGGCAAGTTTGGGCATAAAAAGTCTGAGTGCAAATCTAGAAGGCTGAATAATAGAGATCATCAAGCTAATGTTGCTGAAAATAATCCTGGTGGTAATAATGAAGTAGAAACCGTGTTGCTGGCTTGTAATGTTATGGATAATGATGATGGTGCTAAGTCGTATTTAGACACTGGCTGTAGTAATCACATATGTGGTGAGAAAGACATGTTTTTTTATTTGGATGAGTCCGTTTGATCATAGGTAAAGTTTGGAAATAATTCAAAGATACCTGTGATGGGTAAAGGCAGAATAGCAATCAAATTAAAAAATGGGTCTTACAAGTATATTTCATATGTGTTTTATGTACTAGATTTGAAACAATATTTGTTAAGTATGGGGCAACTTTCAAAAAGAGGTTATGATATGCGAATTCACCATAGAGTTTGCACAATCAATGATGATCGTATGGGGCTAATAGCAAAGGTAAACATGACTTCAAATCGTTTATTTCCATTGAGTATTAAATGTGAAAATTTACCTTACGTTAGTTCTATGATTGATGATGATAGTTGATTATGGCATATGCGTTTTGGGTATTTAGATTTTGGCAGTCTTAATTTTCTTGCTATAAAACATTGGGTTTCTAGTTTGCCTGTTATTAATATCTCAAATAGAGTTTGTGAAACTTGTGTTATAGGAAAGAAACATAGAGATGTTTTTCCTACAAGAAATTCATGGAGAGCCAAGAGACCTTTGGAGTTGATACACTCAGATTTGTGCTTAGTGGAGATACCTTTTAATGGTGGCAGTATGTACTTTATTACTTTTATTGATGATTTTAGTAGAAAAGCATGGGTTTATTTTTTGCAACATAAATCTGATGTTTGTGATATTTTTAAAAAATTCAAGACTTATGTTGAAAAGCGAAGTGGATTTCAAATTAAAACTTTGAAAACTGATAGAGATACAGAGTATCATGTTTGTGATGATTTTTTGGAGAAACATAGTATTAGACATCAGTTGACTACTATATATACTCCACAACAAAACGGAGTGGCAGAAAGAAAGAATAGAACTGTTATGGATATGGTTAGATGCATATTGAAATTTAAAAATTTGCCTAAAAGATTTTGGGCTGAAGCGGTTGCTTGTGCTACTTATGTTTTGAATATGTGTCCTACTAGAAATGTTTCTAATAAAACCCCGCAGGAAGCTTGGAATGGACAAAAGCCTATCATTAAACACCTAAGGGTGTTTGGATGCATTGCATATGCTCATGTGCCAGATCATCTTAGAAAGAAACTTGATGAGAGAGATAAAAAATGTATTTTTATTGGCTATAGTCAATTGTCAAAAGCCTACAAGTTGTATAATCCAATAATAGAGAAGGTGTTTATTAGTCATGATGTGAATTTTGATGAGAAAGGAGTATGGGATTGGTCTCAGAATGATCAAATCTAGCCACCTTTAATTTTTAATAATGCAGATCCACAGATTGAAGTACAGAATGAGTCTCAGATTAGTGATCCTCCATCTTCAGATGTGTCATCACCTCATGCAGAGTCTTCTAGGCATCCTCAATGCCAGCGCCACTTGCCTGCTCGCTTACAAGATTATATTGTTGGTAGTGATAATGAGCCAACTAAAAAAGATTTAGTGAATTTTGCTTTATTTGTAAATTGTGATCCAGTGACTTTTGAAGAAGTCTCTCGTGATGATCATTGGATTAAATCCATAGATGATCAAATTCATGCAATTGAGAATAACAACACATGGCAACTTACTACTCTTCCTAGTGGTAAAAAATCAATTAGTGTGAAGTGGGTGTATAAGACAAAGTACAAGCCCAATGGTAAGGTAGATCGCTGTAAAGCAAGATTGGTGGCTAAGGGTTACAAACAAAAGCCAGGTATTGATTATTTTGAGGTGTTTGCTCCTGTTGCTAGACTTGATACAGTTCGTATGTTTGTTTCTCTTGCTGTTCAAAATAGTTGAAGAATTTTTCAAATGGATATTAAATCTACTTTCTTGAATGGTGTACTTGAAGAAGAGGTTTATGTTGAGCAACCTGCAGGCTATGTGATAAAAGGGTATGAAAACAAAGTTTTTAGATTGAAAAAGGCCTTATATGGATTGAAGCAAACGCCTAGAGCATGGTATACACGCATTGAATCTTATTTTGTTGAGCATGGTTTTGAGAGATGTCCTTATGAGCATACTTTATATGTCAAGTCTAATTCACATGGTGATATTCTTATTGTGTGCTTATATGTTGACGATTTGATATTTATTGGCAATAATCTAAGGTTGATTACAGAATTCAGGGAGGCTATGATAGCTCACTTTGAGATGACAGATATAGGACTAATGTCTTATTTTCTTGGCATTGAAATTGTTCAAACAAATGGTGAAATTTTTATTTCATAGAAAAAGTATGCCAGTGATATTTTGAAAAGGTTCAGGATGGACAAGTCCAATCCAATTTTGACTCCAGTTGAGGAGAGGTTGAAGTTGGTGAGCGATGGAACAGGTGATCTTGTGAATCCAACCTACTTTAAAAGGTTGGTAGGAAACTTGAGATATTTGACTTCTAGTAGGCCAGATATTGTGTTTAGTGTTAGGTTGATTAACAGATTTATGGAGACTCCACATCAATCTCACTTGCAAACTGGTAAACGAATTTTGCGATACATTCGAGGTACATAAAGTGATGGTATATTTTACTCATCTTCTACTAGTTTGGAACTTGTTGGATATACAGATAGTGATTGGGCAGGTGATACTGAGATGCGAAAGAGTATTTCAGGATATGTCTTTCATCTTGGTTCTGGTGTATTTTCTTGGTCTTCTAAAAAGCAGCAGGCTGTTGCTCTTTCAACAGCAGAGGCAGAGTACATTGCAACAGGGAATATTGCTACTCAAGCAGTTTGGTTACGGCGGATGCTTGGTATTCTACAACACAAGCAGGACAGACTTACGACAATATTTTGTGATAGCAAGTCAGTCATTGCATTGACGAATAATTCAGTTTTTCATGAGAGAAGCAAGCATATTAATATCAAGTTTCACTTCATTCGTGACTTGGTAAATGACAAGGAGATTCAGCTTGAATTTTGTTCTTCTGAAGACCAAGTTGCAGATATTTTTACAAAGTCGCTCAAAACAAATTCTTTTTTGAAGTTGAAGAGATTACTTGGCATGGTGAAGCTTGAAAATCTTGGTTTATTTTATTTTAATCCTAATGAGACTAGGAGTCCTTGTCCTAGTAGGAGTGGTATTTTAATTCAATTAGGATTAGAAATCCTGAAATCCTAATTGTATTAGGATGAGACATATATATATATATATATATATATATATATGAAAACCAAGAGAGAAGAATAATTCTCTATATCTTTCCATTCAAAATATACAAGAGTATTTATACACAAATTTGGGCCTATATAGTCAACCCTACAGCTCATATACAGCTCATATATTCTAGAATAACCCTACAGCTCATATACAGCTCATATATTCTAGAATAACCCTACAGCTCATATATTCTAGAATAATCCTACAGCTCATATACAGCTCATATATTCTAGTATATTCTGTAACACTCCCCCTCAAGCTGGAGCATAGATATTAATTAGGCCCAGCTTGTTGCAAATATAATCGACTCGAGCCCCATTGAGAGCCTTTGTAAAGATATCTCCTAACTGTTCTCCAGTTTTCACGTATCCGGTAGAGATCAAATTTTGCTGCAACTTTTCACGAACAAAATGACAGTCAATCTCAATATGCTTAGTCCGTTCATGAAACACAGGATTGGAAGCAATATGGAGAGCCGCTTGGTTATCACACCATAATTTTGCTGGTATTGAAGCTTTAAGACCAACCTCAACCAAGAGTTGATATATCCACATTATCTCACATACAGATTGTGCCATAGCTCTATATTCTGATTCTGCACTGGATCGGGACACAACATTTTGTTTCTTGCTCTTCCATGAAATCAAATTTCCTCCAACAAAAACACAGTATCCGGTAGTGGATCTGCGGTCAATCTTGGAACCTGCCCAATCTGCATCTGAAAAACCTTCGATGTGAGTATGTCCATGATTCTTGTACAGTAACCCTCGTCCAGGAGCTCCCTTTAAGTAACACAAGATCTGTTCTAACGCTGCCCAATGGTGAACTGTTGGGGAGGACATGAATTGACTGATAATACTAACAGAGTATGCAATATCAGGACGTGTCACTGTAAGATAGTTCAACTTTCCAACCAGCCTCCTGTATTTTTCTGGATCTTCAAATAAGTCTCCATCTTTCGTGAGTTGTAGGTTGGGAAGCATTGGAGCGCTGCATGGCTTAGCCCCCAACTTTCCAGTCTCAGTTAACAGGTCAAGCACATATTTCCTCTGGGATAGAACAATGCCTTTCTTGCTTCTCGTCACCTCAATTCCCAAGAAATACTTCAACACCCCTAAATCTTTTGTGTGAAACTGGCTATGAAGAAAGGACTTCAAAGATGAAATTCCCACAGTATCACTTCCAGTAATGACAATATCATCCACATATACAACAAGAAGAATGAGGCCAGATGTAGAATGCTTATAGAAAACTGAGTGGTCAGACTTACTCTTATTCATTCCAAACTTCTCCACTGCCTGACTAAATTTTTCAAACCAAGCACGGGGACTCTGTTTCAAACCATATAAGGACTTGCGAAGATGACAAACTCGCCCACACTCCCCCTGAGCAACAAATCCAGGTGGTTGCTCCATATACACTTCCTCCTGGAGATCACCATGTAAGAAAGCATTTTTGATGTCTAACTGATGTAAAGGCCAATCATTAGTAGCTGCCAGTGAAATAAATAAGCGAACCGAGGTCAACTTAGCAACAGGGGAGAAAGTATCAGAATAATCCACACCATAAGTCTGAGCATAGCCTTTAGCCACAAGACGGGCTTTAAGGCGAGCCACGGAACCATCAGAATTGAATTTGACCGCAAACACCCATTTACAGCCAATAGCTTTCTTTCCTGCAGGTAAATGCACTAAATTCCAAGTATCATTAGCATCTAAAGCATTCATCTCTTCGATCATAGCATCACGCCATCCAGGATGGGACAAGGCATCATGGACAGTTTTGGGAAGAGACACAGAATCCAGGGAAGCAACAAAAGAACACGAAGAAGACGACAAGTGAGCATAAGAAACAAACGATGAAATAGGATAAGTGCACTGACGCGTACCTTTGCGAAGGGCAATGGGAAGATCAAGATCACCAGCCACAGGATCCGATGGCGAAGAAGAAACCGGTGCGGGACATGGAGCAGGTGGGTCTCGTCGTCGGGAATAGACATAGTGAAGAGGTGGTGGTGGGGATGGTGGTGCGGAAGGTGGGGTAACAGGGGAAAGGGCTACAATGGGAGGCGGAGAGGTGATAGTATAAACCAACAGGTCATCATCCTCCCCCTGACTCGAAGGAGTAGAAGCAGCAGGGAAAAAAGGAATATGTTCGAGAAAGGTAACATCAGCGGACACAAGATACTTGTGAAGGCTAGGACAGTAGCACCGATACCCCTTTTGTAGACGAGAGTAACCCAGAAAAACACATTTTAGAGACTTGGGATCTAATTTAGTGACCTGGGGACGAACATCACGAGCGAAACAAGTACTACCAAATATCCGGGGTGCAATAGGAAACAAGGGTTTAGTAGGAAAAAGGACAGTGTAAGGGATCTCACCATGAAGAATAGAGGAAGGCATGCGATTAATCAAGAAACAGGCTGTGGAAACTGCATCAGCCCAAAAATGTTTAGGAACATGCATTTGGAATAAAAGGGCCCTGGCTGTCTCAAGAAGATGCCGATTTTTTCGTTCGGCCACACCGTTCTGAGATGGAGTGTCAACACAAGAGGATTGGTGAAGAATGCCATTTTGAATCATATAGGTCTGAAAGGGATCGGAAAAATATTCTTTGGCATTATCACTCCGTAATGTATGCACAGAAACATTAAACTGTGTTTTAATTTCAGCACAAAAGGCACTAAAGTGGGAAAATAATTCAGAACGATTTTTCATTAAATAAAGCCAAGTGACACGAGAAAAATCATCAACAAAAGTAACAAAATATCTAAATCCAGTAGTGGACACAACAGGACACGGACCCCAAACATCTGAATGGACTAACTCAAAGGGAAAACTAGCCCTTTTATTGACTCGAGGGACTGACGGCAAACGATGATGTTTTGCAAACTGACATGACTCACAATCTAAGGAAGATACAGTGTGAAACTGAGGACATAATTTCTTCAACAGAGGCAAAGAAGGATGTCCCAACCGACAATGCGCTTCAAAGGGAGTTACGACACTGGAACATGCAATAGGCCTGGGTACTTGGGTATCCAGAAGGTAGAGACCACTGGATTCATATCCTTTACCAATAATCTTCTTTGTCATAAGATCCTGAAAGAGACAATGATCAGGAAAAAATGAGATGCAACAATTTAGGGTACGAGTAAGTTTACTAACAGACATTAAATTAAAAGAAAATTGTGGTAAACTCAAGACAGAAGACATCGAAATCAATGGAGTTGGATTAACAGTACCAGACCCAAACACAGAAGAAGTGGAACCATCTGCTAAAGTAACATTAGAAGGAGATGTGTGGGACTGAAAAGAGGAGAAAAGACTAGAATTACCTGTCATATGATCTGTAGCACCAGAATCAATGACCCATTGTGAGGAAGAGGAAAGAAGACACGTATTTGGTTTACCTAACTCGGCAATGGCAGTGACAGGTGGAGATGAATGCTGCAATGCTTCTTGATACTGAGTGAATTTAGCGAATGCATCTGCAGAGACTGTAATGGTTGGCTCAGATGGGCGAGGTGGAGTAACTGCAACATGGGCTGAATGAGACTTCTGAGACTTATTTTGCAATTTCTTACACGTGCGCTTAGTATGGCCCGGCTCATGACAATAATAACAGACAACTCCCCCTGCATCCTGACTACCTGTACCGCCGCCTCGGTTCTTAGGATAAGACCGTCTAGAGTCAAATCCACCATGATGACTGACAAGAGCACTAGAAGCATGAACCGAGGGAGCAATAGATGTACTAGTAGCTGTGCGAAGTACCCTAGTAAAGACCTCATGGAGAGAGAAAATCTCAGCACTAGAGAGAATCTGAGATTTAGCAATCTCAAACTGAGAATTAAGGCCAGCCAAGAAACTCATTACTGCCATTTGCTCCCGTTGAGCTTGCTGGACTTTGACATCAATACTGAAAGGTAACAAGACATTTAATTCTTCATAGGTTCGTTTGAAATTTATAAAATAGGCCTGAAGAGAGTGATCTTGTTGTTCAGCCCGGTAAAAGCCTTTACAAACCTCATAGATACGTGAAAGATTGCCCTTTCCAGAATACAAAAATTTTAAATATTCCATCAATTCTTTAACATACTCACAGTGATTAATCAAGCTAACAACCTCAGTGTCAATAGAGTTTCTGATTTGCAAGAACAAGCGAGCATCATCTCTCAACCATTCCTTGCGAGTATTATCGGTTGGAGGATCTTCGGTAAGATGAGTGTCCTTAGAAATACTCCGCAGATAAATCCTAACAGTCTTACACCAATCAAAATAATTTGGACCAGTTAATTTATGTTCTGTGATTTTGGACATCACGGGAATGACATCAGTCACGACCAAATTCTTTTGTTCGTCAGCCATAGAAACAGAACCACCAAGAAGCAAGCAACGAATCAAGAACAGTAGCAGGGAAGCACCAACAGTGAAGCAACAGGACACACAGAGGGTCCAAACGAACAGTGAAGCAGCAGGGAAGCACCAACAGTGAATCAACAGGACACACAGAGGGTCCAAACGAACAACCGTGAAGCAACAAGGACACACAGAGTATCCAAACCAATAGCAGCAAAGCAACTAGATGCACAGAAGTGTCGGAGAGAGAGAGACGACTCCAGGAAGAGTGATCGGAGGTCGAGGCGCAGTCGCACGCCCCTCCACGCGCCGGCGCGTGAAGTAGCTGACGACGGCAGAAACTTCTAGTGGCGCGTGAGGGTCACGCGTTGGGTTTTCGGTGACTGGACTTCAGGGATAAGCCGATCGGCAGGTGGGCGACTGATCCTGAGTGGCGGTGAGAAGCAAGGGTCACTCGAACAGGGTGACTCAAGGAATTTCCCAACTCTGCTCACTGTGGGCAGAACAGTGGGAAAGAAAGAGAAGAAGAAGAAAGAGAGGAAAAAAAAAAATTCTACTTTTTCAGAAAGGCTCTGATACCATGAAAACCAAGAGAGAAGAATAATTCTCTATATCTTTCCATTCAAAATATACAAGAGTATTTATACACAAATTTGGGCCTATATAGTCAATCCTACAGCTCATATACAGCTCATATATTCTAGAATAATCCTACAGCTCATATACAGCTCATATATTCTAGTATATTCTGTAACAATATATATATATATATATATATATATATGGATGCATGTGGACGGAAGGTGTGTGCAGCAGCCAGAAAAGAAAAAGCCACAATGGGAGCCGTGAGTTAGCCCATAAAATATTGGTTTTCTTATTTCAATAAAGTTGTTTTGATTTGTTTTACAAAGGCCTGAACGTATTAGCTATTTGTGTTACTGACCCATTTGATTTGTTGATGCATTCTTACCAAATAATCCCATATTTGAGTCTGATTTCTTCTTCTTCGTAGCTTCGCTTCTATTTGTTTCGTTTAGTTCGTTGACCACCACTGTCTGCCGCTTTTGCCATATTGAAGATTTATTCTCAATAAAAGTTTTGTTTCCTCACATCTTAAGAGAATATTTTTTAGGTCCAACATGTACGAACTTATAAGTGACAGATTACAATTAAACATACATCCAAATAATAAGAAGTTTCTCTCATTATGTTTGTAAATAATTATTGTCCTTGTGTCGATGGGATTCATAATTATTTAAAAATAAATGTTATATTTTTAAAATTTGTATTCTCAATTTTTAAGTTAAATAATGTGACATCAATGTGACAAATCATAATAATTATATGATTTAAAATATGATTAGTAATTTAATATTATATTATTTTAAATAAAAATTTAAGATGCATAGGTGGATGTGGAACTTACGAGATCTGGATACCCTTCATTGTGCATTCCTCATCTCACATGAGGTAGGAACCCGTTGACCCTACCTCTTGTGAGCTGTGCAATCCATTTGTCCGGACTAATGACATGCGTGCACGAGAGACACCGAGTCGTGTGCAAAGAAAAACAAGGGAAAGTCATTTTGCTTATAAATGCCGGAGTCGTAAGGTTGAAAATGGAGAATATAGAAAGACAAGTGGGGACACGTGTTGCAATGAAGAAGGTTCCGGGCAATGACCGGCTTACGCCTTTCACAAGGAATACGACAGTAGAACAAATGGATGGGGCCTCGGCCTGCGCCTGCCTTGGTTAAACCAATCTCACAATTTGTATATGCCTTGTTCTGGTTTCTTTATTTACGCGTCGTCACCGGCCTGGGTAGCCTCGTCGCCTAAGCAACATTATTAAACAACTCCAACCTTTGCTCACCTAAACAATTCATATATATATATATAGATAGATAGACATAGATCGATAGAGACGCAATTCATCATTCCAATACCTATCATCTTTCATCCTTATCTTTTATCTTATATACTTATTCTGTATCATCTTTTAGGATTCTGCAACTTCAGAACCACTCTTCTCTCTCTTCGAATATGAGTCAATACGATCACAACCAACCTCAAGGTATCTTAATTAATTTTCCTCTTTCTTCTCTTTCTTTTAAGTGGTTTGCTTGAATTGTTGTGAATATGTATGTATGTATGATTGTTGGGTTGGTTTTTAATATAAATTGCATTTGCAGTATCATATCCTCCGGCGGGTACAGGGTATTCAGAGGGTCCATATGTGGCTCCACCGCCAGCTGGTTATCCGATGAAAGATGGTCATAGTGACCCTCACAATCCTCCTCCACCAGCCCAAACTCAGTCTAGAGGTGATGGCTTTTGGAAAGGATGGTCAGTACCCTCATATATACCCTTTCTCTCTTCTCTCTCTCTCTCTCTCTCTCTCTCTCTCTCTCTCTCTCTCTCTCCATATATATATATATATGTATATATGGTTCAACCAGACCACTAATGAAATTATATATGAATTGCAGTTGTGCTGCCTTGTGCTGCTGCTGTGTCTTGGACGCGTGCTTCTGATCGATCGATCGATGGATGGACTTCACTCATGCTATTTTATTTTGGCCTTGTACTTTTTGTATGTTCGGATTTAATTGTTATGTTATGTTATGTATCCATATTACTATAATTCTTTAATTAATAATACTGGTTGCGTTGTTCTGTAAACTCCATTTCATTTCTTATTATAATTATTATTCATTCAT
The DNA here is from genome assembly GCA_008638375.1 of Nyssa sinensis. Classification (NCBI taxonomy): domain Eukaryota; kingdom Viridiplantae; phylum Streptophyta; class Magnoliopsida; order Cornales; family Nyssaceae; genus Nyssa; species Nyssa sinensis. Next base: position 44,774,772 of record CM018046.1, read on the forward strand.
AATAAATAAAATCGTATATCAAAATCGACTTCTAACATTTGGGAGTAGACATTTATTATAGTATTTTTGCACTTCATTCTCTTTTTTGAGTTTCGCCAAATTGAGCCTGCAGAATGCATTACCAATCTCAACTCATAAAGTCTGTAGTAACCAGGAGCCATACCTGAGACTTTTGCATCGGCACACCGATGCCGTCCAAAATAGTTATTTATTTATAATTGTACAAATGTGAGTAGCAAAGCCGTTTTACCTAGTTTACCAGCTTAAACTGCTTTTGCCTTACCTTCTATTATATTGGCAAAGGGTGAATTGGGTGGGGGGCGGCTGTCTACAATAATTTTCCTTCGCTTTCTCAGTCTCTCTTAGAATACCGCTGTTTTGAAAATTTGTGAAAGTTAGGATATAAGTCATGGAAGTTGAATTTTTTTAATTTTATTAATTTGTATAATATATATATGAATGTATACATTACATGAATTAATAAAGTCGTAAAAATTTGACATCAACAACTCATCTTAACAAAATTTCTGGTAGAAATGCCTCATTTTGTTTGGTTTCGTTCTGTGCTTTTCTTTTTCTTGAATTCAAGGAGGTTAGGCCTACCCACCCTATTTGTTCCATGATTGAGAGCTACCTATTTCAATCAATTACAATATTACAATTGATTTGGATTAAAGTAAATGGAAGCAAAGAAAAAAAAAAAAGATATCTTTATGGTCTATATTTAATTTTAAAATAAAAAAAATTATAATGAAAGAGCGAGAACTTAATTTGTCATATATATATATATATAATCACATAAATATGTGTATTACATATGTGATTAATTATAGTTAAAATACGTACTCGAGTGGGATGAAATTTCTTCTGTCTAATTTGAAACAAAACATTATTCAAATTAAATTACTAAATTACTCCATGCTTCTAAGTTCAATTTTAATCAATAATAGTTTTGTAATTTTATTTAAACTTTCGATTGTTTGGTTGGGTACAGATATGGCTATATTTTCGGAATTTCGTTTTATAAAATGGATTTTGACATTGGGTCCAAAATGTCCCAAAATATTAAGATATGTATTTTCATAGTCATCGGAGTTTAATTGATCACTTAATTAATCATTAGGACATAATCGTAATTATTTCAATTTGTCTGTTTATATTTTTCGATATTTGATTTCACAAATCAAATTCTGTCATTAAGTTCGGAATGCTTAAAAATATTAGATTAGACTCTTCTTTTATTTTAATTAACTTTTATTTGACCTATTTTTAACTCAATGATATTTTGATCATTTTTCTTATAATTACAAAAATTTAAAATTAATATTTAATTAATTTTCTGGATCATTCTACACAAGACACCAAGGCCTCTTCGGAGCAACTTTTGCACCTTCTATTCTTTGGTTTGGGAGTGCAAAAACAATTCTTTCAACTGTCCTTTAAGCCATAAATATAATGATACTTTTGGTACAACTTAGAAATTTCTATTACACTTTTGTATTGCTTGATATATCCAAATCCCTAAAAACATCTTCAAATCACAATCATGTTAAGAATTATCTGTATTTTTGCTGGTCAAGCCGGATCAACAGATGAGATAATCAATATTGATTCCGAAAATAAATAATTAAGAATTATCAGAGAAGATCTGATAAAGAATTTTCTAATGACTAAATCAGTTGAATTAATTATATTACAAAATCAGTTATATTACAAAGTATCGTCTTCAGACACATCAATGGAGATCCAGTAAAAAACATTTCTTATACGTCTGATGAATATAAATTTAAAAATATATTTTGTAATATAACTGATTTTATGATCTTAAAAAATAGAATATTAAAACATAATTATCTACCTAATTCAGATAATTGAATAATAAATAAATAAATAAATATATATATATATATATATATATATATAAGAAGGAGGAGGATGATGGAGTCAATGAGTTACTTGTTAGACACATTCAACTTAAGCGATCTAAACATGTTTATTCATAAACATAAAATTATTTAGACCAATGCGGAATGAAATTAAATTTTAAGATCTTTATAAATACCTCCTGCCATTTATGTTTGAACAAACGATGATGAAGCTTTTCCTGAATGTGTTGTTGGTACTTCCAAAACACTTAGACACTCCAATATGATGGTGTATGAAGGATTCAAGAGAGATATTACTGAATTCTCTGAAGTTCTGAATATCCCAAAATGTATGAATGAATGTGTTTAGGGAACCAAAACTGTATATATTTTTTCTGCCTTGGTTTTCCATCAAAACCACCTAATGGCAGTTACCAACAATTGCCACAAATTGAGGGGTTTCCTAGGAATGAAGGGGCTGACTAGGATTAACCATAAGGCCACATAAATGAATTTTCTATTTTGACTTTAATTGACTTTCTAATTGAAAACACCACCTCAGCAGAAAATTCAACATTCTCCCACTTGGCCCGAGGTTTAATCCAATGTCATAACTGAATCCCTCATGTGATAATTCTTAAGAAATAAATGCACGAATCATAGCGGTAGGTCCTCCAATAGTGAGTATTACCTTCTATGTATCACAATACATTTAAATTCCCAAGTTTTATCCTATATTTGGCAACTTAACTTAATGAATAAACCCTATGTTTACTGTTGGTCCAAATGATAAACTTTTTCTCAAATAAATGAAGGTGCACATGAATATGAGAAAAATTACATTAAGTAAGAGTTTCAATGAGGAAACATAATTCGTACAATGAATGAACTACATAATGGAATTAAGTCCCATTGACATTACATGATCCTTGAATTTAGATGGTGGCATGCCCTTAGTCAAAGGATTAACAATCATCAATTCAGTGCTGACGTGTTCAATGACCACTTTTCCTTCCTTAACACGTTCCCTTGTGGCTAAGTACTTAATGTCGATATACTTACTTCGACTACCACTTTTGTTATTCTTAGCCATAAAAACAGCAGCTGAATTGTCACCAAATATCCTCAATGGCCTATGAATAGAATCCATGGTTCTAAGCCCCGAATGAAACTCCTAAGCCATACACCATTTGATGTAGCCTCAAAACAAGCCACGAACTCAACTTCCATAGTAGAAGTAGCAGTCAAGGATTGTTTGGCACTCCTACATGAAATAGCTCCACCAACCATCATAAAGATGTAACCTAACGTTGATTTATGTGAATCAACACAACCAGCAAAGTCTGAATCGGAGTAACCAACTACTTCCAAACTGTCAATCCGTCTATAGGTAAGCATGTAGTACTTAGTGCCTTGAAGGTACCGCATCATTTTCTTTGCAGCTCTCCAATGGTCTAAACCTGGATTACTCTGATATCATCCCAACATACCCACAGCATTAGTTATGTCAAGTCTGGTGCAAACCTGAGTAGACATTAGGCTTCCAACAGCTGAGGCATATGGGATGTTCTGCATTTGTTCCCTTTCCAAGTCATTCTTTGGGCATTGGTTCAAATTTAACCTATCACCCTTCACAATGGGAGCTACACTTGGTGAACAATCTTTAATCCGATATCTCTCTAAAACTTTATTGATATAGGTTTTCTGAGACGGACCTAAAATGCCTTTGCATCTGTCTCTATAGATCTTAATGCCAATGACATAAGATGCCTCACCCATATCCTTCATATCAAATTTCTTAGAGAGGAATTGTTTCACCTCATGCAACAACCCCTTATCATTAGTTGTAAGTAGAATATCATCGACATATAAAACAAGAAAACATATCTTACTCCCACTGACCTTCTAGTATATACATTAATCCATGATATTTTCAACGAATCCAAATGAAGAAATAACACCATGAAACTTGTAATACCATTGGCGGGATGCTTGTTTTAAACCATATATAGATTTATTAAGCTTGCAAACCAAGTGCTCACCATCACTAGAGGGGAATCCTTCAAGTTGTTTCATATAAACCTCCTCCTCTAAGTCACCATTGAGAAAAGCCATTTTCACATCCATTTGGTGCAACTCCATGTCAAAATGTGCTACCAATACCAAAAAAATCCTTAGGGAATCTTTCTTAGATACAGGAGAAAATGTCTCCTTGTAATCGATTCCTTCCTTTTGAGTAAATCATTTAGCAACAAGTCTAGCATTGTATCTCTCAATGTTGCCCAATGAGTCCCTTTTGGTCTTAAAGACCCATTTATTGCCAATGGCTTTGGCTCCATTAGGCAACTCTACAAGGCTCCAGACATTGTGGTCCCTCATGGAATTCATTTCCTCTATTATGGCATTGTACCAATATTCGAACTCTTTGCAATTAATGGCTTGTGAAAAAGATTCAGGGACAATCTTCAGTTTCTATATCATAGTCAGTTTCTTGTAGATACACGACATAGTCACTAGGAATAGCTGACTTCCTTGTTCTAGTAGATCTTCTTAATGCTGCACCAACATTTTCTTGGGGAGGATGTGGTTCAACCAGTTGTCCAGGAATTGGTAATTCTTGAACTCCCTGACCTACTTGAATGATGTCAGCTGCTTGTGGAACTTCAATGATTGGTTGTTCAACACCAATTTGTACTAAAGGGGTGTTATGAACAACAATCAATCTATTACTTGAAGTGGAAGGTTAATAACCTGAATGATCATTTTCAGAAATTGTGTTCCTTGAATGATCCCTTCCATTGATCAAGTCATTCTCAAGAAATTTGGCATTCCTTGATTCCACAATCCTAGTGGTATGAGATGGACAATAAAATCTGTAACCTTTGGACCTTTCAGCATATCCAATGAAATAGCCATTAATGGTCATCAGGTCCAGTTTCTTCTCTTGTGGATTATAAATCCTCACTTCAGACGGGCATCCCCAAACACGTACATGCCTTAACTCGGTTTCCAACCTTTAAATAACTCAAATGGTGTTTTAGGAACAACTTTGGTTGGGACACAGGTTTAAGATGTAAACAGCCCTCGTAAATGCCTCAGTTCACAAGTTCTTAGGAAAATTGAAGCTACTCTGCATGCTACGCACCATGTCCAATAATGTTCGGTTTCTTCTTTCAGCTATACCATTTTGGTCCAGTGAACCAGGCATGGTGTATTGGGCAACAATCCCATTTTCCTGAAGAAACCTCACAAAGGGACCATGTGCTTATCCATCTTCTGTATATCTACCATAGTATTCTCCACCTCTATCTGACCTCACGATCTTAATTTGCTTACTGCATTGTTTCTCTACTTCAGCCTTGAAAACTTTAAAGGCATCTAATTCTTCGTTCTTATTATGAAGCAAGTAGAGATACATGTACTGTGAATAGTCATCAATGAATAAGATGAAGCATCTCTGACCATGTGAGTCCATGTCTAGACTACAAATATTTGTATGTATGATTTCCAATATGTGAGAACTTCTTGTGGCACCTTTCGTAGACTTGTTGGTCTGCTTTCCCTTTATGCAGTCCACACAAGTTTCAAAATCAGTAAATTCAAGAGTACTAAGTACCCCATTATTTACTAATCTTTTAATACGCTCAATGGAGATATGACTTAATCTCTGGTGCCATAATGTAGAGGAATCCTCATTTACAACACATCTCTTTATACCAGTGTGAACATGCATAGCATTATAAGTGGCATCATTTTGCAAATTAATACAGAAAAGACCATCACACAATGTACCAACTCCAATAATTTTAGATTCATACATTAAACTGAAAGATGTACCTGAAAACTTAAAAAAGTATCCAAATGGTACAAGTTTAGAAACTGAAATTAAATTCCTAGGAAAGCTAAGAATATAAAAGGTCTTTTCTAGAATTAATACAAAGCCACTACTTAAAATCAAATTGCATGTTTCAACAGTATCCACATGTGAACGCATCTTATTTCATGAATAGATGCCTTGTTCACTTCCCACTGGCTTCCTTAGGTTTCGCATACCCTACAAGGAATTCAAAATATGGATTGTAGAACCAGAATCAATTCACCAAGCGTTGTAAACAACACCAACCATATTTGATTCATAACAAATTAAAGAGAGTTGATTACTTTTCTTCTCAAGCCATTTTTGGAATTTGGGACAATCCTTCTTAACATGTCCCTTCTTTTTACAAAAGAAACACAACGGATCTTTCTTTATGTCAGCTTGTGGAGCTAACTTCTCTTTCCCTTTCTTATTGGCTTGAGCTTTATTCTTTCTTTGCGTAGCCAGCATTGCACTTTCTCCCATCTCCATAATTAATCTCCCTTTCTCTTGAACACACATGGTCATAAGTTCATTAATAGACCATTTATCCTTATGTGTGTAGTAGGAGATTTTGAAAGGACTGTATTGAGGTAGGAGAGTATTCAGAATACAGTGCACGAGAAAAGAATCTAAAATATCAACCTCCAGTTTCTTAAGTTGAGATGCAGTGTCCCTCATCTGCATAATGTGCTCACGCACACCTCTCACAGTGTCAAACCTTATGGAACAAAACTTTATAATTAGGGTGCTAGCAAGCGCCTTATCTGAAGTGACGAATTGTTCGTCAATGGCCTTGAGTAAATCACGAACGATGGTATGCTGATTGACTGAACCACGAATACCAGCAGAGATTTTGGTCTTTATGAACATAACACTGAGTTAATTGGATCGCTCCCAATGTTCATAAAGAACAATCTCAGCTTTAATGCTGGTATTGGTAACTGCAGGTGGTTCGTCTTTCCTTATAGCATAATCAATGTTCATCCACCCCAAATGAAGTAAGACCCTCTATTTCCACATTTTATAGTTATCACCCTTAAGTTCGGGAATTTCACAACCGATATCAAAAAATTTAACAGGTTGGCTAGCTGCATAAATTAAACATACATGCTTACATTAAAATGAGGCATAAATGAAGTTCATGATCTACCAATGTGAATCATGCTTAACAATAATCTCATGACATAAAAGTTGCCTATGGGCTAAACCTTTAATTCAAATAGATTCAAGTACACTATATGATAGAACTATTAAATCATGTACTTAATTCATAACTTAGTGGGATGTTATGAGAATGATTTGATATTCTATCATTAACCTTATGATAAAACTATCAAATTACATACCAATTCATAACTCCCGTGGGTATATTATGAATAGGATAATTTGATATTTCATCCTAGTTAATTGTATAAGTATGATAAAGATTTCTTGTGGGATAAAAATTTATCATACTAAGTACAATCAATTACAATTAATGTCTATATTCCTTATGTGATCCTTTATAAAGATAATATATAGTCTTATTCAATTAAGGATGTTGTGGCTACTCCACAATCAATTAAAACTATATGGATCACTAGACATTAAACACCAAGAGGTACTGACCCATGCATCAACAATATAGGGTCAAGGTTTCAAAATTGGTCAAAAACTGAACTATACCCATATATGTCGACCAATTTTCAAGCACGAAATTCAAGATTTAAACCATCAAAATTGTTGGGAAAATGATTTCTTAATGATTTTCAACAAAATCAAAACCAACAACAATTAATTTCAAACATCAAGGCAGAGATTAAATGAGCTCTAATACCAAATGTTAGACACATATTCAACTTAAGCGATCTAAACATGTTCATTCATAAACATAAAAGCATTTAGACCAATGCTGGAATGAAATTAAACTTTAAGATCTTTATAAATACCTCCCACCATTGATGTTTGAACAAACGATGATGAAGCTTTTCCTTAATGCGTTGTTTGTACTTCCAAAACACTTCGACACTCCAATATGATGGCAATATGATGGCGTATGAAGGATTCAAGAGAGATATTACTGAATTCTCTCAAGTTTTGAATATCCCAAAATGTATGAATGAATGTGTTTAGGGGAACCAAAACTGTATATATTTTTTCTGCCTTGGCTTTCCATCAAAACCACCTAATGGCAGTTACCAACGATTGCCACAAATTGAGGGGTGTCCCAGGAATGAAGGGGCTGACTAGGATTAACCATAAGGCCACATAAATGAATTTTCTATTTTGACTTTAATTGACTTTCTAATTGAAAAAACCACCTCAGCAGAAAATTCAACATTACTCAGATAATTTTCTTGTTTCGCATTCATTCGAAAATTTCTTGCATCAGGTTAGCTATCTTAATCAATGCTTAATTTCCACAAATCCATTGGATGATGGAGTCAACTCCCACAATATTTGGGGATGTATTTTCTATTAATTTCTTAAGTTCTTTTGTTTTCAATTATTTAATAAAGAAGTGATCCACTTCATGATATGAAAAGAAAAATCATCTTCACTAATATCGCAGTGTTTTCCATACTTAGTTCTCGAGTTCAAATTCTACCGAAAGTAAAATTTCTTGTTGTTCGTTTGGATGAAGAAAGAAAAAATTAATTAAGGTGAAGAGATAGTTAAACTTTTTGTTTGAAAGTTTTTAATAGAGAGAAAAGAAAAGAATAAGAGAGAAAATTTGAAAGTTTTAATCCACTTTTCTAATCTCTCCAAAAGTAGAGAGATTCAGAGAGAAAATAAAATATTTTAATCAATTTTTCTGAAACACAAAAAATATCCATAAATGAAAGAATAAAAACTGTAAGATAAAGAAAGAAAAGGGTATAGATGTAAAATGATTTGTATACATTTTTTTTCTTTCCAACTTATCATTCAAATAAGATAAAAACCAACACTTCCGTTTTTTTTTTTTTCTCTTCAGAACTTTCAAACAAGCTATTAGAGTCATTCATATGCTTTCCTAAAACCATCCCAAAGACTCGTGAGGAGTTCCAATTTACAAGTTAGTCACGCGATTGAAAGTTACTATTGATAGAGAATTTGAGATTACCCAAAATAAAAAAAATAAAAACAATGCCATGACTACCATTTTGTGGTGGAAAGTCTATCTTTCTTGGTTAAAGGAACTGTTGATGTTTGAGATTTGTCTTAAGGTTTCCTATTTTTTTATTTTTTTGACAATTAACTATTAAAATTATATTCCTAACTTCAACTACCTTCGGTTTCATGCTAACAAGATTAAAATATTAATGGTTGTTATCACTTTGACATTAATTTAAAGTTAGTATTCTTGATAACATCTCATAAGAATTCACTCAAAGGCGGCAAAAATGGATATAATTAAGGATTAAGGATAATACTTAGTTATAAATTTGATTAAAATTTTTTTTTTAATTAGTTACATGTTTTAATTATAATCAGTCATATATAATATAATATAATATATATATATATATATTTTATTAAATCTTGTTTGATATTGAGTGATGTTCCACAAGATTTGTTCATAATGGTGATTATAGTTTTCAGAACAGGTTCCGGGCAATGACCGGCTTACGCGTATCACAAGGAACAGAACAGTAGAGCAAATGGATGGGGCCTCGGCCTGTGCCTGCCTTGGTTAAACCAATCTCACAATTTGTCTATGCCTTGTTCTGGTTTCTTTATTTACGCGTCGTCACCGCCTGGGTAGCCTCGTCACCTAAGCGACATTATTCAACAACTCCAACTTTTCTCACCTAAAGTATACATATATATGTATATATATAGATAGACATAGATCGATAAAGACGCACTTCATCATTCCAATTCCTATCATCTTTCATCCTTATCTTTTATCTTATATACTTAATTCTGTATCATCTTTTAGGATTCTGCAACTTCAGAACCACTCTTTCTCTCTCTTCGAATTGAATATGAGTCAATACGATCACAACCAACCTCAAGGTATCTTAATTAATTTTCCTCTTTCTTCTCTTTCTTTTAAGTGGTTTTCTTGAATTGTTGTGAATATGTATGTATGTATGATTGTTGGGTTAGTTTTTAATATAAATTGCATTTGCAGTATCATATCCTCCGGCGGGTACAGGGTATTCAGAGGGTCCATATGTGGCTCCACCGCCAGCTGGTTATCCGATGAAAGATGGTCATAGTGACCCTCACAATCCTCCTCCACCAGCCCAAACTCAGTCTAGAGGTGATGGCTTTTGGAAAGGATGGTCAGTACCCTCATATATACCCTCTCTTTCTCTCTCTCTCTCTCTCTCTCTCTCTCTCTCTCTCTATATATATATATATATGGTTCAACCAGACCACTAATGAAATTATATATGAATTGCAGTTGTGCTGCCTTGTGTTGCTGCTGTGTCTTGGACGCGTGCTTCTGATCGATCGATCGATTGATGGATGGACTTCACTCATGCTATTTTATTTTGGCCTTGTACTTTTTGTATGTTCGGATTTAATTGTTCTGTTATGTTATGTATCCATATTACTATGATTCTTTAATTAATAATACTGGTTGCGTTGTTCTGTAAACTCCATTTCATTTCTTATTATAATTATTATTCATTCATAATAAATAAAATTGGTTGCCTTGTTCTTTTAACTCCATATCATTTCTTATTATAATTATTATTTATTCATAATAAATAAAATTGAATCAAGATAAAATCAACTTCTAACATATGGTAGTAGACATTTATTATAGTATTTTTGCATTTCATCTTCTTTTTTGAGTTTCGTCAAATTGAGCAGGAGCTTGAACCTGAATGCATTACCAATCTCAACTTATAAAGCCTGTAGTAACCAGCAGCCGTACCTGAGACTTTTGAAAATTTGCGAAAGTCAGGATAAGTTACGAAAGTTGAATTTTTACAACTTTATTAATTTGTGTAATACAGACGCATATATTACATGAATTAATAAAATCGTAAAAATTTGACATCTACAACTCATCTTAACAAAAATTTTTTGTAGAAATGTCTCATTTTGTTTGGTTTCGTTCTGTTCTTTATTTTCTCTTTCTTGAATTCAAGGAGGTTAGGCCTACCCACCCTATTTGTTCCATGATTGAGAGCTACCTACTTCAATCAATTACAATATTATAATTGATTTGGATTAAAGTAAATGGAAGCAAAGAAAGAAAAAAAAGATATCTTTATGGTCTGTATTTAATTTAAAATTAAAAAAAAAATTATAATAAAAGAGTGAGTGTCGTGACCCAAAACTCACGCTATGCAGAATTAGGGTCTGTGACCAGGTCTGCGGCCGGTGGGCCGTTCCCCATCAAAAGGATCTGAATTGCTCAGTGAAGTTTTTAATAAAACATTTTATAATCAACGGTAAGAAAGGTAACGGTATCTTAATCAATGCTTAATTTTATATATATAAAAGAAGAAGAAGGATGATGGAGTCAAGGAGTTACTCAGATAATTTTCTTGTTTCGCATTCGTTCGAAAATTTCTTGCATTGGTTAGCTATCTTAATCAATGCTTAATTTCCACAAATCCATTGGATGATGGAGTCAACTCCCACAAAATTTGGGGATGTATTTTTCATTAATTTCTTAAGTTCTTTTGTTTTCAATTATTTAATAAAGATGTGATCCACTTCAGGATATGAAAAGAAAAATCATCTTCACTAATATCGCGGTGTTTGTCATACTTAGTTCTCGAGTTTAAATTCTACCGAAAGTAAAATTTCTTACTGTTCATTTGGATGAAGAGAAAAAAAATTGATTAAGGTGAAGAGAAAATTAAACTTTTTGTTTGAAAGTTTTTAATAGAGAGAAAAGAAAAGAATAAGAGAGAAAATTTGAAAGTTTTAATCACATTTCTAATCTCTCCAAAAGTAGAGAGATTTGGAGAGAAAATAAAATATTTTAATTAATTTTTCTGAAACACCAAAAATATCTATAAATGAAAAAGTAAAAAATTTTAAAGATAAAGAAAGGTAAGGGTACAGATGTCAAATGATTTTTTATATTTTTTTTTCTTTTTCTTTCCCACTTTTCATTCAAATAAGATAAAAACCAACATTTGTTTTTCTTTTTCTTTTTTTTCCGAAACTTCCAAACAGCCTATTAGAATCATTCATATGCTTTCATAAAACTGTCTTAAAGACCGATGAGGATCTCCGATTTACAAGTTAGTCACGCGATTAAAATTACGGTTGATAGGAACAATTTGAGATTACCCAAAATAAAAAGAAACAAAAAAAAAAAAAAAAAACAATGCCATGACTACCATTTAGTGGTGGAAAGTCTATCTTTCTTGGTCAGAGGAACTGTTGATGTTTGAGATTTGTCTAGAGGTTTCCTATTTTTTATTTTTATTTTTTTGACAATAGCTATTAAAATTATATTCCTAACTTCAATTACCTTGGGTTTCATGCTAACAAAATTAAAATATTAATGGTTGTTAATTGTTGTTATCACTTTAACTTTAATTTAAAGTTTAATATTTTTTACTACTTTATTTTATTAATACTAATTTACTAACTTCTCCCGTGTATGCATAGGATCATATTTTTCCAGGTCGGTCCACGCCTTGATAACATCTCATGAGAATTCTGTCAAAGGCGGCAAAAACGGATATAATTAAGGGTAATACATAGTTCCAAATTTGATTAAAGGAATTTTTTTTAGTTGGTGTGTGCTTTAATTACAATCTGTCATATATAGAAAATATATGTGTTTTTTATTTATTTAATTTTTTATTTTTTTATTAAAACTTGTTCGACATTGACTCGTGAATCTGAGTCCGTTTGTCATCCATAAGATTTGTGCATGATCGTGATTATAGTTATCAGAACGGGACCGAACTAGTCTTAATTATAATTAGTCACATATACAATATACATGTGTTCTTTTATTTATTTAATTTTTTATTTTTTTATTAAAACTTGTTTGGCATTGAATCATGTAGATCTGAGTCCGTTTGTCATCCACAAGATTTGTGCATGATCATGATTATAGTTATCAGAACGAGACCGAACCGGTCTATTCAACCGGTTAAATCGAAAATCAAACATTAAATCAGGTTTAGTTCGATTAATATACCATTTTTGCTAAGGAACTAGAAAAAATTCAGTTGAACTGGCCGATTTTTTAAAAATGGGAGTGAATCAGCCGATTTTTAAAAAAATCGATTGAATCACCTTTGTCTTTTTATCACCTATAACTTTTTTTTCTTCACAAAACTTCTTATATTTGATGATTAAATGATCAAATTTGGTAGAAAATAAAATATTGTTGCATGTATTTTTGTTACATATACAAATATATTAAACTAATACATTAAGAGAATTTCATTGATTATGCTTATATTTTATTATTTATCACTAGATAATAAAAGATATATATTTTTCTTGTTATTTTCTTAATCTGTGAACCGACCCCTTTACTAGTTAATTGTTCGGTTTCTGATAACTATAATCGCGATAATTATGATAAGAGTTTATATGTGCTTAAAATTTTTATCCGTTCTAGTTAGTTTCATCGACTTAGATATTATCGGTTATCCCATTAGTTGTGGTTATGAGATATAAACATATACGCATTAGGTTAAGCGTAATGAATCCATCCATGTGTAGTCTCCCTAAATTATCACGTGAAGTTTTGAGTGACGCTCTCTCTAAGATTCGTTTTGGGTGACTATCATAGTGCCTTTGGTCTTGGATTGTGAAAATAGATAGGTAACTTGATCTTGTAGCTTGGTATTGGATCGTGAAAATATATAGGTAACTTGATCTTGTAGTTGTCCTATTTGATGAAGAGTATCTCTTGTAGCATTCCTAAGAATTTTTATAGTAGTTCCAAGAAAGATGGTAAGACAAGCCTCGTCTTCTGCTTCCGTTGTTCTTGATCTGAAGAGGATAATTAGATTAACACTCGTTTATGTTTTTATGTATTTACTTCAAAACTAAATAGTCACATATATATATATATGTGTGTGTGTGTGTGAGTGCATACGCGGCTCATAAAAATTGTGATACATACGTGGGTAAAGAAGAAGTTGTTAGAAATAATAGGGTTTTGAGAATAATTTTTTGGTTATCTTTGAGCTAAAATTATAGAGGGTTCTAAACATTAATTTTAGTGGGTGTATATGAAAATGTGTTCTCCTCCATGAGGAGATTAAGATCATGTATTGGGTTGCTCAAAACCATTAAAGAGTGAATGAGAAATTGCCCTCCAAATATCACAACTTGAAAATGGTAACAAAAGCTTGAAGTTTTTTCTGTTCCCACATAGGATGGATACAAAGCTTTTAAAGAGTATATATACAATTACCTTGAAGGAATGTTTGGGTCGTAAGTGATATCCCAAGTTTTGTGGAAGGAGTAGGACCTTAGCACATACTTGGTTCACTACATGCGCGCGTGCACGCCGTTGTTGCCCCAGGCCGAGTCGAGTCAGATTTGGGCCTTGGCCCGTTGTGTATATATCCTTTTTGGAAAAATTTTATATAAATATTTTTTCAAAACGTTGTCGTTTTTGTCACTGTTAAAAATAGTTCCAAAATGTTGTCGTTTAGTTACCATGATAATTAAATTCAACACTGTCCTTTAGCGATTACGTTTAGCTTTGGTTTAAATCCAAAACAATGTCGTTTTGCGATTACCTTTGGTTTGAATTTTGACTGAATAAGCGTCTTCTTCATTGGGCGCACTTGTGTCTGTTCATTGCGAACAGACATCACCGAAGCTTCATACTTTTATCAAATAGGCATGAAGGACTCTATATAAATATTACTGCACTTACCATTCAATCATCGAATTTTTCTTACATTATGTGCGTCAGTAATCATAAAGTTTGAGAGAGTTTAAGTCACCGATTTGGTTCGCTAAACACGCAGTTATAGTGCTTAATATCTATGTGTACTCGATCATTGTATCTTGGGAGACGTGCGATCAAGAGCTTGTAAACCCTACTAGCGAGGGTCGTAATTTGTCTTAAGGACATTGTATAAAACACAAGTCTTAATCATTGTTTCAATTTCTGCAATTCTCTAAATGTTCTTGTTAAGTTTCAATTATTATATCCTTATACTATAAAATAGTTTTCTATTTTCAGTTTTAGTTTTTGCTTTGAAAAGTTCTTCTTATACTGTTGTGTTGTGTTTTGAGAAAAAAAAAAAAAACATTCTCTATATCTTTTTTCTTTTCTAATTTTTCAAAGAATAAAATCTTATTTCATAAAATAATTTTTGTTTTATTACAAAATTGATATATATATATATATATATATATATATACCCTGCTTAATAATCTTAAGATGAATTATTCCTTTATATATATATATATATATATATCAGTTTATACAGTTTTCTGTTACAGTATCTCATACTGCCAATGTTTTTCAAACATTCAAAAAATTCAGAACTGAGAAAAAAAATTTAATTTTGCTACTTATATTTATGTTTATTACAAAAATTTAGTTCTTTATTTTCTTTAATTAAATTGAAGATTGCTTCATTATTTTAGTAATCTGTTTAAATACAGATTTTAAGTTCATTAACCTTATTTATAAAATTTTATGATCTCAGTCTAAATTCCTACTGAAAGTACCCCTGTGGTGACTTTGAACCCCTTGGTGGTTTCTACCTCTACTCCTATGGTTGGAACTAGTGCCCTTGAACCATGGAGAGAAGCCAAAGAAATTCAATGGAACAGAATTTAAGAGGTGGCAATAGAGGATGCTATTCTATTTGACTACTCTTAATTTGGTTCGATTCCTCTGTGAAGATGCTCCTGCATTGAAGGAGAATGAATCTGATCGGCAAGTAGTTGTTGCGGTTGAAGCTTGGAAACAAGCAGGCTTCTTATGCCGAAACTACATCCTCAATGGGCTGGACAACATATTATACAATGTGTATTGCATAGTCAAGACAATTAGAGAACTTTGGGAATCACTGGATAAGAAATACAAAACAGAAAATGCAGGACTCAAAAAGTTTTTAGTGGAAAAATTCCTAGACTATAAGATACTCGATTCCAAGACAGTGATCAACCAAGTTCAAGATCTCCAAGTAATTTTTCATGACATTCATGCAGAAGGCATGTCACTTAGTGAACCTTTTCAAGTGGCTGTAATTATTGAAAAAATTGCAGCCATCTTGGAAGGAATTCAAAAGTTACCTAAAGCACAAGAGAAATGACATGAGACCTAAAGACTTAATTGTGAGATTGAAGATAGAAGAAGACAACTATACCTCTGAAAACAAAGCAGGGAAGGAAAGCCATCATGGAATTCAAGGCTAATGTTGTGGAACAAGGGCAAAGCTCTCAGAACAAGAAGAGGAAGCACAGTGGTGATGGTCCCAAACAAGGTCCAAATAAAAATTTTCAAGGCAAGTGCTATGTATTCAACAAATAAGGGCACCGCTGCTAAGGACTTTCAGCAGTCACAAGGACCAAGGGAATCTAAGAAAAAACAGTGCTTAGACCAATATAACCCCAAGTGGACTAATCTCTCTGAAGATGTTTCTGAAATGCATCTAGTCCGCGATGGCTCTCTGAAGTAAATTTGGTTGGCAACACTAAGGAATGATGGGTGAACATTGAGGGTAACTCGTCATGTTTGCTCAGATAGGAAAATGTTCTCATCATATCACAATATAGATAATGGAGAATAACTTTTTATGGGTAACTCCTCGACTTCCAAAGTTAAAGGTCAAGGACAAGTAGTGTTGAAGATGACTTCTACAAAGGAACTCACCCTTAACAATGTGTTGCATGTGCCTAATATCCTAAAGAACTTGGTATCAGGATCATTGTTAAGCAAAAAAGGACTTTAAATTAGTCTTTGTATCGAACAAGTTTATATTGTCCAAGAATGGGATATATGTGGGAAAGGGGTATATGAGCGATAGGCTCTTTAAGATGAATGTAATGAAAATTGTACCTCCTATTAAGAATAATAATAAGAACACAACTTTTGGTTATATGTTTGAGTTTTCAAATGTATGGCATGATAGACTAGGACATGTTAATTATGATGCATTACGTAGATTAGTTAATATAGAATGTATACCTAAAATTGATTTTGATCTAAATCATAAATGTGAGACTTGTGTGGAAGCAAAGCTTACAAGAACTTCTTTTCAATCAATTAAAAGAAGTAGTGCACCTCTAGAATTAATACATTCAGATATTTTTGATTTGAAATTTGTTCAAACTAAAGGGGGTAATAAATATTTTCTTAATTTTATTGATGATTGCACAAGATATTGTTATGTTTACTTGTTGAGAAGTAAAGATGAGGCATTAGAGATGTTTAAACATTACAAGAATGAGGTTGAGAATCAACTTGATCAGAAGATCAATATATTGAGAAGTGATAGAGGTGGTGAATATGAAGCACCTTTCGGTGAATTCTGTTCACAGCATGGTATTATACACCAAACAACTGCACCCTATTCACCTCAGCAAAATAGAATTGCTGAACGAAAAAATAGAACTTTAAAAGAAATGATGAATGCATTGCTATTAAGTTCTGGACTACCTCAGAATTTGTAGGGGGAAGCAATTCTTTTCACAAATTATATTCTCAATCGAATATCTCAAAAAGAAAACCAATAAATCCCCATATGAGTTGTGGAAAGGTTGAAGACCTTCTTACAAATACTTAAAAGTGTGGGAGTGTTTGGCTAAAATGATAGTTCCTACACCTAAAAAGGTTAAAATAGGACTGAAAATAGTTGATTGTGTTTTCATAGGATATACTCATAATAGTAATGCTTATCGATTTCTGATTCACAAATCAAAAATTCTCGATATGCATGTTAATACTATTATTGAGTCAAAGAATGCATCGTTCTTTGAACATGTATTTCCTCACAAATCAACACAAGAGTTGAGTTCAAATAAAAGAACTCATGACACTGTAGTAGGCAATAGTCAAGACCAACAAGATGATGATGATGAACCTAGACAAAACAAAAGGACTAGAACATCAAAATATTTCGGTCTAGATTTTCTAACGTATTTGTTAGAAGATGAGCCTCGAGGCTTTAAAGAAGCAATGTCGAGTCCTGAAACTCCTTATTAGAAAGAAGCTATAAAAAATGAAATAGAATCCATTCTATAAAATCATATGTGGGAACTAGTGGATCTTCCACCGGGTTCAAACCTCTTGGATATAAATAGATATTCAATAAGAAAATGAAAGTAGATGGATCTATTGAAAAGTACAAGGCCAAGCTTGTTATCAAATGATACAGGCAAAAGCAAGGCTTGGACTATTTCATTACAAATTCACCTTGTCACAAGGATATCATCCATTCGAATGTTAATAGCTATTGCAGCTATACACAATCTTGAGATACATCAAATGGATGTAAAGACAACTTTCTTAAATGGTAAATTAGATGAAGAAATATATCTGGAACAATCCGAAGGGTTTATTGTTGCAGGTCAAGAAAAGAAAGTTTGTTGACTTATTAAATCTCTTTATGGACTAAAACAAGCACCGAAGCAGTGGCATAAGAAATTTGATAATGTAATAATGTCAAATGGGTTCAAAATCAATTAGTGTGATAAATGTGTATATGTCAAGAACACCGAAAATGGTTTTGTCATTATTTGTCTCTATGTTGATGATATGCTCATTATAGGTAGTAATAATGAAGTCATTAAAGCTACCAAAAAAATGTTAAACAATAAGTTTGACATGAAGGACTTAGGTATTGCCGAAGTTATACTTGGGATAAAAATCTCTAGAACATCAAATGGATTGATATTATCTCAATCACATTACATTGAGAGAATACTCAAGAAATTTAAACAAGTTGATAACAGTCCAGCGAGAACACCTGCAGATATAAATCTATACTTATCCAAGAATAATGGCAAAAACATATTACAACTAGAGTATGCGCAAATAATTGGCAGCCTAATGTATGTGATGAATTGTACCCGTCTAAACATAACTTATGTTGTCAGCAATTGAGTAGGTACAGAAGTAATCCTAGTCTGAACCATTGGAAGGCAATAGTTAGGGTTTTGAGGTATTTGAAATACATCCAAAATTATAGATTGCACTACTCAAAATATTTAGCATTACTTAAAGGATATTGTGACATGAATTGGATATCCAATACCAAAGACTCAAAATTCACAAGTGGTTATTTGTTTACAATTGGTGGTGGAGCAGTATCATGAAAATCTTCTAAACAAACATGCATTGCCAAATCCACAATGGAATCTGAGTTTATTGCACTTGATAAAGCTGGTGAAAAAGTTGAGTGGCTTCGTCACTTCCTAAAAGATATTTCAATGTGGCCAAAACTTGTGTCCGCTATCTGTATTCATTACAATAGTCAATCAGCGATTGGTAGGGCACAGAGTCATATATATAACGGTAAATCTCGACATATTCGTCGAAGACATAATATCGTGAAACAACGTCTCTCTAATGGTATTATGACTATTGAATACATAAGGTCAAAAGATACCGTTAACCAAAGGTTTGACCAGAGAGTAGGTGAATAAATCATCGAAGATAATAGGCTTAAAGCCTATGCACTAAGAGTTGCCATAATGGCAACCCTAACCTAGCTAATTGGAGATACTAAGATCTAGGTTCAAAGGGACGACTGAATTATGTGTGACTCATTAAAGATCACTATCGAGATAAAATCTTCTACCCATTCTTATGATAAGAATAATGACACTTATAGCATTGAAAAGGATAAGCTAAGCTTTTAATGATTCTTATACCTTGTTGAATACAAGTGAGGTATAACAGGATACTCTTAATAAGAAATCACATATGTGAGTATGAACTGGGCCGGTTCTATGAGAATGATAAAAGGTTAAATTCTCTAGGAGCACTTATAAAACCAGGAACTGTTCAAGGTCAAAATGAACACAATAATGAGAACCAAATGTGTGAAGAAATATTCTGTGTGAATACTATTGTCTTGGTTTACATAAACGGTTGAACAGTTCAAGACATCGTATTCACTGATCAACCAGTAACCTCGATAACATTTCACAAGGGAAGGTTCAAGGCCACAAGCTACCTTCCTCTATGCAGGAAATTTTCAACTGAACTCTCTCTTAGTGTATGCATGTCCTTTGCATTACTTTCAGTCAATTTCATTCATGTGGGGGATTGTTAGAAATAATGGGTTTTGAGAATAATTTTTTGGCTATCTTTGAGCTAAAATTATAATGGGTTCCAAACATTAAATTTGGTGAGTTTATATGAAAATGTATTCTCCTTCATGGGGAAAGTAAGATCATGTATTAAATTGCTCAAAATCATTAAGGAGTGAATAAGAAATTGCCTCCAAACATCATCACTTGAAAATGGTAACAAAAGCATGAAGCTTGTGAAAAAGCATGTGTCCCACATAAGATGGGTACAAGGCTTTTAAAGAGTATATATACAATTATCTTGAAGGAAGGTTTGGGCCTTAAGGGGCACGCAAATTTTGTGAAAGAGGGAGGACTTAGCAAATGCTTGGTTCACCACACACGTGCGCGCGCATCGTCGTCGCCTCGAGTCAGGTTGGGTCGAGTTTGGGTTTGGGCCTTGGCCCATTGTATATATATCTTTTTGGAGAAAATTTATTTAAATATTTTTTCAAAACGCTACCATTTTTGTTACTGTTAGAAACAGTCCAAAATGTTGTCGTTTAGTTACCAGGATAATTAAATACAACATTGTCGTTTAGCGATTGCGTTTAGTTTTAGTTTAAATCCAAAACGACGTCGTTTTGCGATTACCTTTGATTTGAATTTTGACTGAATAAGTGTCTTCTTCATTGGGCGTGACTGTGTCTGCTCGCCATGAACAAACACAACCGAAGCTTCATACCTGTACCAAACAGGCATGAATGACTATATATAAACACAACTACACTTACCATTCAATCATCGAGTTTTTCTTACATTTTGTGCGTCAGTAATCATAAAGTTTAAGAGAGTTCAAGTTATTAGTTTGGTTCGCTAGACACGCAGTTGCAGTGCTTAACATCTGCGTGTACTCGATCATTGTATCCTTGGGAGACGTACGACCAAGAGCTCGTAAGCACCACTGCGAGGGCCCCAATAATTCTTAAGGAACATTGTGTAAAACACAAGTCTTGATCATTGTTTCAATTTCTGCAATTCTATAAGTGTTCTTGTTTAATTTCCATGACTATATCCTTATATTGTAAAATAGTTTTCTATTTTCAGTTTCAGTTTTTGCTTTGAAAAGTTCTTCTTATACTATTGTGTTTTTGAAAAAAAAAAACTTTCTTTATATTTTTTTTTCTTTTCTGATTTTTCAAAAAATAGAATCTTATTTCATAAAATAGTTTTATTTTATTACAAAATTGATTTATATATATATATATATATATATATATATATCCTGCTTAACAGAAGTTCTTCCAACATAATTTGGAACCAATAACTGTAGTATAATTAATATAAATTAATCTATCTTAAACTTTCATAGATAATCTTAAAATTATTCATTAGTTAATTAACTAAATTGGAATTATTAATCTTTAGTAGTCATATCAAGTGATCTAGAATTTAAGTGAGATTCTTAATTTAATTAATATGACTAAGTGTTCAATAACAATTATAGAATAATTTGACAAAATATAAATAACACAAACACAAGAAAGATGCAAAATTAATAGTAAAAAAAAATAAAAATCCCCATGAGGCTAAAAAATTCACTACTACACAAAACAAATCCACTGATAATCAACAAGACACAAAAAGACTAATGAAATGTATCTAAAATTTGGTTCATATGTGATTATATATACGTAGGTATATACGTATACCCATCCTTTATTACATGTGAGTACATGATAACATATATATTTGCTTATATATACACATATATTTATATATACATATCTACTTATTCACGTGCTTATGAAATTTATCTAAAATTTGGTTCTCGATAAACTTACTTTGTTAATAGAAAATTGCATTTCTAAGCCTTAGATTACCTTAAGTAATGACAATTTTTAAATAGACAAAGTGGAGATATTTCATTGGATAAGAAAAAAAAATTAAACATAAAAGAAAATAAATATATTTTAAATATTCGTGTTTATATCTTCCTTGTTCATATTTTATATAACTCCTTCTTCACACTCACTCAAAGGTGCAAATTTAAAATTAATCCTCATCATTTCACTTTAATTATTACTTTTTCATCAAATTTTAAAAAATAAATAATCATTTATAAATTTTACAATATTTCAATTATCTTTCTATATTTTTTATGTCGTAACTTTTTTCTCTATATTTTTATATAAAAAATTATTATATATAATATGTCAATCTTGTTTAGAAGATAAGTATTTACATTATTTGAATAGAATTTCAGTTTTATATTAATTCCAATTATAAACATTAAAAATTTATTTTCTTTTTTATTTTTATGATTTTTGGATCTGTATATATATAAAGGCCATTTGAAACTCTATTATTAAATATATTGGGACCATTGTATGGTTAATTAAATAAAGGGTCATCTTCTAGAATGTATTATTATACTAAAGGAAGAGTAAGAGAAACAATTGACCCTCTAACAAGAAAAATGACTTCAATTATAAAATAAATTTCAGATATGCAATCCAATGCTCAAAAATTTTATATATATATATATATATATATATATATATATATTGGTAAGGCAAGACATGCCTTTATGGTAATTTAAATTAGAAATGTCCAAAGTGACATAATTCTTAATTTTCAAGGATTCTTACCAAGCTAACCCCAAAAAGATCACACTAACATGCATGTTTTAGCAAATTAAGCTAACTAAAATCTTTCATCAAATTTCAATATCCCTGTGGAAGATAAGAGTTTTTCCTATCCTCAGAGAAATGTTATGTTTTTCAAATGACGTAGCACTAATATAAGATAATCATATTAATTATATAATTTTAAATATTAATTAGTACTTCTATCATTTGTAATAGAAATTTCAAAAATAATTTTGAAAAGTATAGCATTACTCATCGCCCCCATTGCTATTTCGAGGTGCAATAATGCTACCTTAATTTTTAATTTTAACAAAAGTATTTATTTTCATAAATTAATAGTATCAAGTCAATATAATATTACAAATTCATAAAAATAAACACTTTTAAGTGAGTCTAAAATTATTAATTTAAGTTGTTAAAATATAGACTTTCTTCTTCCTAATTATTCCAAGATATTTTTTTAATAAATTTAAGTACTTCCTCTCAATAATATTATACGATATATATATATAAAAAAAAAACAAATGAGTTATATCACCCACAACAATGTACTAAATCATTCAAAAAAATTCCCAATTTCACAGGTCAAAGATGCCAAAAATCAGCTTCTGATGCAAACTAGAAGCTTGTGGCCAATTTTTGGCCTTATCAAATAAAACCTTAATAGCCACTCATTGGTTGCCTCTGCCGCCGCCCCACACACACACACACACACACACACACACACAATGATATAATAATATATTGATATTGATAATAATAAGAAGACATATCAATTTCTCAGATATACTTATAAAGACACAGCTTGAAACTAACAGAGAATCCAAGGATGATGTAAATTAGGTGGAATATTAAAATAAACTAAACTAAACTAAAACCATTTCCTGCCATAAACACACTCAACACCGTAACGGAGAAACTAACGACCGTCCATCCCTCCCTAAACTAAAAAGCTTTCCACCTTTCTCGCTATATCACTATTTTCTCTTTATCATCACAGAAAATATCAACTCTAAAGTACAAACTCTGACACTGCAAAATTAGCTTCCTGCTGCACAAACTGTTTAGAGCCTTTGATTCTCCCTGCCTCTCTCTCTCAACCGATCATGCTTCAAAGTTTAGTTCCTCAATCTCCAGTCAACTCAAACCCTAATCCTAATTCGTCCAACTCCACCATGAGAGCCAAACGCAGCATCGACCTCGCCGGAGACCACGACGATGATCTGTCACGGAAGCGGCAGAACTTCTCCGGTGAGGCCACCATTTCTGGTGAGAAAACGGCGGTGGAGCAGGTAGAGCACGAGGAACTGGTCCTGGAGGGGGACTCGTCGGGGTTACGACTGCTAGGGCTGTTACTACAGTGCGCCGAGTGCGTAGCTATGGATAACCTAGAGGACGCGACCAAACTGTTGCCCGAAATCTCCGAGCTCTCGTCGCCGTTCGGCACTTCGCCGGAAAGAGTCGCCGCCTATTTTGCAGAAGCACTGCATGCTCGAATTATCAGCTCTTACCTTGGCACGTATTCTCCTCTCAACATCAAAGCCCTGGTTCTATCACACAGCCAGAAGATCTGCAACGCTCTCCAATCCTACAATTCGATCAGTCCGTTAATCAAGTTCTCTCACTTCACCGCCAATCAGGCAATCTTCCAAGCACTGGACGGTGAGGATCGA
Source organism: Nyssa sinensis (assembly GCA_008638375.1). Taxonomy (NCBI): domain Eukaryota; kingdom Viridiplantae; phylum Streptophyta; class Magnoliopsida; order Cornales; family Nyssaceae; genus Nyssa; species Nyssa sinensis. The sequence continues at coordinate 44,798,938 of CM018046.1, forward strand.
GTCCACGTCATCGATCTCGACATAATGCAAGGCCTTCAATGGCCAGGATTATTCCACATACTCGCCTCCCGATCGAGGAAAATCCGATCCGTGCGAATCACCGGGGTCGGATCGTCGATTGAACTCCTGGAGGCCACCGGGCGACGACTTGCTGACTTTGCGAGTTCACTCGGGTTGCCCTTTGAGTTCCATCCTTTGGAAGGCAAAATTGGGAACATAACCGATCTGAGTCAACTCGGTGTGAGCATGGGGGAGGCTACGGTGGTGCACTGGATGCACCATTGTTTGTACGACATAACGGGGAGTGATTTAGGGACGTTGAGAATGCTGACTACGTTGAGGCCCAAACTGATCACGATGGTGGAACAAGATCTGAGCCATGGAGGGAGCTTTCTGGGGAGATTTGTGGAAGCTTTGCATTATTACTCGGCGTTGTTTGATGCGTTGGGGGATGGATTAGGTGGGGACAGCACGGAACGACATCAAGTGGAGCAGGTGTTGTTTGGGAGTGAGATCAGGAATATCGTGGCCGTCGGTGGGCCCAAGCGGACGGGTGAGCTTAAGGTGGAAAGGTGGGGCGATGAGTTGGGGCGAATCGGGTTCCGACACGTTTCTCTGGCGGGTAACCCGGCCGCCCAGGCCAGTTTGCTGCTTGGGATGTTCCCTTGGAAAGGCTACACTTTGGTTGAAGAGAATGGGTGTTTGAAGTTGGGATGGAAGGATCTCTCTTTGTTGACTGCCTCTGCTTGGCAGCCGTCCGATTTAATCAACCCGAATGGATCAACGGGTCAGATCAATCAGATGAAATTTTAAAAGAGGAAAGAACAAACGCAATGTAAACATAAGTAGTTGTGGAGGAAATAATGGTAGGAAGGTTTTGTCTTACCGCTCGTACAGTTTGAAGAGTTTTTTTTGGAGATTTCTTATTCACTTGCTTGTAATTCTTTCGATGTTGGATTTGGACCATTGTTTTTTTTTAGAAAAAATAATGGAACAAATCATTAAGTGATTGATTCTTTATACAATAAAAGAAAGTAGATTGTTTTCCCTGTTGGAATGATTGATTTTTAACTTCCATCATTTCCCATTTGTTTGCAAATTGAAGCAATACTAGGTTTCTATCCTAACTTGGAAGTGTTCAAATTAGGGTAGCAATTTGAGTGGGTCTACTCAAAAAATTTAGAGTCTGAGTAACATTTTATATAAATTAGGAAGTTCTCAGGCTCAAATCTACAAGTTTGAATTAAAACCGGGTTAGGCCTAAGAGTTATGAACTCAAGCCCGGTTATATAATAAACATATATTTTTATTCTATTACATAATATACATTGTTTGCATACTGACAATGTATTTCAGAGGTCAAAATAACAGAATATGTAGAATTGCCATACTTATAGATAAAAATAAGGTTTCTCGTATGTTTGCATACTGACAAGTCATAATATGCTGACCCTTAATACCCTTACCTCCAGATCTGCGACTCAATGGAGGAATTTGTCTGGTGTTAGCAGGAGGGTGTTGCCCTCCCAAGACTAGAGGGACTTGAGTCTCAAGAGGCTGAAATTTATGTGGTGTTGGATTGGCTCCTGAGGTCATTGGAATTAGAATCCTCATTCTGCTCTGATAGTGGTTAGTTGGACAAAATGTGGGTATACCTCTCCCCATAGTTGTTGACGTTTGGGGATCAGCCCTCATATGAGCGGTATCATGAGGATGTTTTGGTTGTAAGTTAGGCAATCCCACGTTGGGAGATCCTCCGCCCGTGGTGGTGACAAGAGGCTGAGGTTCTCTGTGAACAACATTAGTAGGAAAAGGATGAGGAGGAAGGTTGTTCCGCTGGCGCTGGGCTAGTGAAGCCAAGACTTGTGACATAGCAGTAAGTTGTTCCTACATCGGATCAGACTATCGTTAAATCCGATCAAGCTGTTGTTGCAAATGATTTGGTGTTTGTCCTCTGCCTCTTCCAACAAGAGGTTGATTTTAAGGGTTTTGGAAAATCTTTCTAAGACGAAGGCTAGGGCCATTGTCTTTTGGAAGAGAAAGACAAAGAATTTGTTGCTTTGAAAAAAAGATAGCAAGAATGATTATCGTTCCCACAGACGTCGCTAAGTTGATGTTGCTTTTTTTTATTAGAAGGGGGCCTTCCGTCCTTCACTACCTATCAAGAACTCGGGATCAGATGGTCACCGGGAAGGCTCAGGTGGTAGCCGCCAATGATAAAGTCAGTAAAAGACATAAAACTATAATTGAAAAGAAGAATTAAACATAAATTGAGAGCGTATCTTATGATCTTATTTATTGGTTGTAGATAGCGTACCTTATGATCTTATTTATAGGTTGTAGATTTCCAAAATTGAGTAGGATTATGAGCCATAAAAGTATGGATTTGAAGATATCCAAAGATAGTAGTTATTATATTAAACTTTGTTTCCTTATTCTGAGGTCGGTAAGATATGGAATGTAGTGCTATGTTTTGAACCGCATTCCTCTGAGCCCCTCGTGCCTATTTCGCTCTGGATGAATCAATCTTTCTTGATCTATACCTCAAATAGCTCTGTACATATATGTGTCACGCTTTGTATATGCTTGTCATTTTACCATATATCAATTGTAAAATTGACTATGTTATGTGAAATTTCTCTTTTACCCTTTTATTAAATATTAATAAATTAAATATGTAAAATTTATTATATTCTAGTTTTTAATAAATCAATTATATATATATATATGTGGACTATTTGACATTTAAATAAATAAATATATATAAGGACACATCACCTTTCATGAAAAAAGACAAAGTCATCATTTCTTTCTTTTATGTTTACTTTGGTAATTTCATGGCAAAGAAAGGCCGGCCATCCAAGAAGTCGCTGATTATAGCTTTTACAAAACGATGTTTTGAAGTTATCGAAATGGCGGCAAGCAAATGCAGTTTGAATTGCCAAACGGATTGATTGAAATCAAAACTGCTTTTTAACCCCCAAACGGTGGTTACAGCTGCACCAAATGCCCTCGAAGTACATATACTTGGTAGTCGATGAACAATTTAAGAGTAACTAGGGAAACAAAAAACAAATAAAAATTGGAAAGTTTGAAAGAGTTAGGTTAGATTAAATTTCCTATAAAATACAAAGACGGAAATAAATATATTATCTGATCAAAAGAGTTAAATACATTATTCCTCAATAAAGTTTTGAAATGAAAAAGCTGTTATTTTAAATGATTTATAAGCATTTGATATAGTTTGATTCCTCCAACTCAATTAGTGCCTCTGTAGACTGTAGTCTCCATTAAAGTGAGACAATATTTATTTGAATTATGTAAGAAACACATGGTACTGAACTACTAGAATGAGTTAGAAGTAGCATAAGTTGGCTGTGGGAATGAAATGTAAATAAAGAGGAACAAATCAATAGCCTCCGGGCGAGAATTTTTTTGCATGAATCAAGTCCATTGACCCGATCCATGAACTCCACCGATCACATCTTGTCATATAAGTTTATGTTACTCTTATGTCTCCCAAAAATAAAGCATTGTATCTAAATGACATGATGTTAAAAGTCACATTCATGCCACGTTAATGAACTCGGTCTATGCAAGAATTTCTCACCTCCGGACTTTGTTTATTCACACACTAAATAATGGATTTTCGAAATGGAGGTGAGACATGTCCCCCTCATAATATTAGCTGCAAAATGGATCTTATATTGTAATTTGGAATAAACGAGAACGGAATAACAATTTATTCCTATAGAACATCTAGGAACAAGAAGATTTAATCAGAAATATGGACAAATTCCTGCAGAGTCCAGAGATATGAAATATTACCTGAGGCTGAGGCTGTCCTATATCTATTGCAGCTACATAATCAACTTGCTGTTTGTTTCAAATGCAGGCAGTTTCCTTTAGTGGACCTGCCATTTATTTCCCTAGAGGAAAACATTTCAATGAAGAAGAAAAAAATTACACAAAAATGCAGCATTAGCTTCAAATCAAGATACCTTTACCTGTGTGTTAGTCTTTTGCTGGACAAAAATGGTGAAATCAACTTCATCAAAAATTCCTTTCAGCATTGAACATGGAATAATTTTGAAAATATTTCCATTCCGAGGGATTTCCGGGAAACCAAAATGAGCATTTCTAAACTACTACTACTACTACTACTTCCTGACAAAGTTGTATACCATTTAGGGTTTTGTAGATGGAGATCATAATAAACCCTAGCTCAATGATAATAATGTAATAACGCTGATCTATCAAAGATAAGCTTGCTTACGCTGAAAAGGCCTTTAGGGAATAAAAATTAAGGAAAATTTGAACTGATAATATAGTAATACCCTATGAGAGTTGCCAAGAAAAGATACATGAAGCATTTGCAACCCAAGCAAATAAACAACTAAATACAAACTTGAATAATACATTAATCAACTAGTTTTTCCATCATACAGGAAAGGGATATAAATGAAAACCAATTCCCTGACCAACTTCAAGCCCTGAACTATAAAACCAACTCTCTGACCAACTCCAAGCCCTGAACTACTATAATTAGCATACCAACAAAGCTTTCCAATATGCTGTGCCTAAATTATGAGGGGGGAAAAAAGGAAAAAATAAAAAATAAAAGATCCAAACATAAAGGCAAAAGCAAAACCCGCAAAGGCATAGCTAATAACGTTTTCCAAGAATTACGCCAATAATCACTGACACCAAAGCTATACCCAAAATGAACTTGTAGTTCATGGCAGGAGAAACCTCAGTGGTTTGTGTGTGGGTATCTGAGGAGGATGAGGTTTGAGCAGGAGTTGCCTCTAACTTTTTCTTACTCCTCCTTTTTGATGGAGTTGAGATGGTTGATCCGATATCCCTAGATTTCACCTCTACTGCTGGACTGCCTTCATCAGCCTGCAATATAATTCAAGAATAGGTAGCTGTTCAGCTTATGACTGGAAATAATCTCAAGCATATCGAATGATTTGAAATTCTCGTGACAAAATCATTATGCAATAGTTGGGTGCATTATTCACACGGTGATGACAGTTCTTGTTTTCTTATGTGGCAAAGGATGGGGAAGACCCATTTATTTCAAACAGTTTTGTTCTTCAAAAGTAAAAATGATTAACACAGATTTAAATCTTTATGATTCGAAGCAGAGTTAAAAAAAAATTTCTTTTTTTTTACTTCTACACATAATATTGATGTTTATTGTGGTAAGAAGAATTTTATCCGCCCAAACTCCATATTGTTCCTTCTCCAATTATAATATATAATGAAAACATTATATGCATACGTATGTATGTACATAGATAGAAACAGTCAATGGAGAAAAAGGGCAAACCTTTTCTTTTAATTTAGCATCAGCCAGCTGTAATTTCTGCTCAAGCTCTTTGACTTGCTTTTCTAGAAGTAGGACTGTGTTGCTCTTAGCTTCGAGCTCCTCAGAGGAACGCTTCAAAGTAGCTTCGTGTTCCAACTCTTTTTGAGAGTCTGCTTCTTTCTGTTTCATTGGGATTTTAAACCAAGACCAGTTCATCAACAATCAGTTATCAAAAAAATGGTAAAATTGTACTGTAACTTAATTAAAGGGGAAAAAATATCTAACCCCAGATGCTTGAAATTCTTATACATATGGATTATTATGACAAATACTTTACCAGCAAAAATTATAAACAAGAAGAAAATCAATCTCAAAATATGATCAGTGGCTAACCTGTTCAGCAATTGTGCTTTGGGCAATATGCAACTCTTTCTGGAGTTGTACCAATTGATCATTTAATATATCTCTATCATGGACCTTTTGCACATGATCCTCCAATTTTGAAGTTAATTCTGCTTCTCTATTGGCAGCAGCCACCTGAGCACTTTCAACCTACACGAAATTCAATTGGTAAAGAAAGATTATTCAAGTTTTAATTGGCTATGGATTTTTATTTTTTATTTTTGGCTTGCTAGGCTTAACTGACTGTGGAAAGCTAGTCTGGTGTTTCCTTTTTCATGATTAGTTCAGCTGTATACCAACAATTGTAGTACCTCTTCTTTTAGTCGAGCCTCAGTTATCGTTGATTTTTCTTCAAGCTCCTTCAAAAGATTTTGCAACACAGTCTTCTCACCAATCTCAGCCTTGAGATTCTCCATCTCAGCTTTTAATGCATCTTCATTTAATTTGTGTTCTTTAGTTTTTTCTTCAAATTGGATTGACACGTCCTCAAGCTCTTTCTTGGCATTTTGATATGTTTCATTGAGCAAGTTGTTCTCTTCCATAACTGAAGATATCTGTAGCATAAAGATATTATTGGATCAGTAACTTATGGAAGATGGATATCATCGGACTATCCTTAAATAAGCCACCCATTAAATGAAGCTATAAAGTGTGACATGTTTTTCAAAAGTGCAAACCTGAGTATGTAGCCTCTGCCCTTCAGAAGTAAGCTGCTGTGTCAAATCTTCTATTGCTTTCTTTGAAGATTGAAGCTGTTCAATAGTTTCATCCTTCTCGGTAGAAGATGCAAAGAGTTTTGTTTGTAGATCATTCAGTTTGACCTCATATGTGGCCAGTTCCTGAGTGAGCTTCAGATTCGCCTCAGCTAGCCCTACACACTCCTTTTCGAATAGACCTGACTTGGTTTGCATTTCTTCGATGGTGCTTTCCAGATCTTTCAGTTTCAGAAGAGTCTGGTCCAGCTCAACTTTTCGCGATTCGGCAACTGCAGATGCTTCATTAGCCTGTTCTTCATACATTCTAATCTGGCCTTCAAGTGCAGTTAGCTTCTCATTCAATTCTCTAGCTTCTGAATCTCTGAGGGTTAGTTTCTGAATGGCTTCTTTTAACTGTGTTTCTGCTTCTGAAATGCGGGTTTCAGCTTCCAGCTGAAGTTCAGAGGCTTTTGAGTGCTGATCTGTTAATTCGGTAATAATATTCATGTGAGAAGCAAGCTGCTGGGTAGTGGTTTCCTTTTCAACATAAGCAGAGTTTAGTAATTCTTCAAGCTCGTGAACCTTGCTTTTGAGCTGTAGATTTGTCTCAACTAACAGTTCGTTCTCTGAGAACGACTGCAAAGCTTTATCTTCTGCCTCTGATATCTTTCTTTTGAGTTCTTCATTTGTGCCTTCTGAAGAAGGCAAGTTTCATTGAAATCTGCTCCAACTCTTCCTTCACAGATGTGGATCTCAAGGCTGCTTCGGCTAGTTGCTCTTCATAAATTTTCACCTGATCATCAAGAGTCTTCAATTTCTCATACAATGATTTTGCCTCGGAATCTCTATTGGTGAAATTTGCAACTGCTTCTTGGAGTTTCAACTCTGAATCCCTGGATAGAGTTTCATGTAATGATTCAAGATCTGAGCTTCTTGTGGTAGCTTGCTCTAATACTCTTCCTTGTTGCTCTAGTTGCTCCTCAGCAGACTTAAGTTTCTCCATAACCTCGCTTTCCCTCATTCCGGCCGCCTTAAGGTCACTTTCGATGCTTTCCAGTTTCTGTTGAGTCAGACTCAATTCATTCCGCAAGACTTCAAGTATATTTTCTGCTTCTGCAAGCTTCTCGCTTGAATTTTTTGATGCCTCTTCTAAAACTCTCTTGTCATCTGTTGTTACATTCAAACATTCGGTCAACTCTCTTTCCTTTTCATTGGCCATTTGCAGTGCAGCCTCAAGGCTTGATGCTTTTGATTGGAATGCCTCAATTTCTGCTTCAAGTGCAGATACTTTATCAGAGTGTTTCTTGGATTCTGCTTCTGCATCCTCACATTTATTTTCCAGCTTGCTTATCTGTTCTTCAAGCTCCTGGATTCTGTACTTCTCTGTTTCGAGAAAGAGCTCCAACTCACTTACCTTTTTGCCAGCGTCGTCTGCTTTGGAATGTGATATATGGATTAAGTCTTCAAGTTCGAGGCTGCGCTGATGGGTCGTATTGGCCCGTCCCTCATGTTCTGCACATCTCTCCTCAACATTCTTCAATTCCAACTCAAGCTCCAAATTACGTGAAGATGACTGGCTCAAGAGAGACTCTAGTTGAGTTATTTTATCCTCATACCCTAGCATTTGGCCACTTAGCTGCTTCTCTTCTTCCTCAACCTCTCTTTTTGCAGCATTGAGTTCAGATATTTTCTCGGAAAACTCTCTGAGTTCCCTTTCAGCATCACTGCATTTTAGTTCGACCAGGTTTAGCTGTTGCTCTAGCTCCACATTCCTCTGTTCTGTTGCGATTAAACGTGTCTCAAGCTCTCTTAGTTGTGATTTTGCATCTTCTGCTGCTGCATTGGAAGCTTGTAATACCTCCTCAAGTTCAAGATTCTTTTGTGTAGCTGTTGCCACTGCATATCCAGATTCGTGATGGAGCTCTTCCAGAGATTTCAACTTTTGTTCCAGCTCTGCACCGTTTGCCAAAGCTTGAGACAAAAGAGAATCAGCTTTACAGAAGTTCTCATCCGACAATTGTAACTTTGTCTCAAGATCGTTGCACAACTCCTTCAGCTGTGCTGCATTACTGGTTAGATCAGCCACAGCAGTTTCCAGATCTGATTTTTCTTTGGTCACTTTGGTCAGTTCCTCCTGTATTGTTGAGACCTCTGCTTCCTGCTTTTTCAATGCAACTTCAACTAGTTCCTTTGTGCTCACTTCCTCCTGCAGCTTCAATCTTGATTTCTTCCAACTCAGAAACCTTTGAATGAAGATCTTCTTTTGCAGATGAAAACAGATTTTCAAGTGCTGAGATATCGTCCTTCATCTGAGATTCTGAAGCCTTCCTTAGATCCAATTCTTGGGTCAATTGATTTATATGAGCTTCCTTTGAAGTAAACCTCTGCTCCATGTCCAGAAATTGTGATTTTGAAAGCTCTAACTCCCCTTGAACCGTGGAAAGCTCAACTGCAGTACTCTTGAGTGCTTCCTCAACCTTTTGGTTTTCAGCAATCTTCTCATATAGGCCCTTGAGTTCTTCTTGCAGGGAGGCCATCTGATCTTCCATTTCTTTTGCACTCAATTTCGCCAGTTTAAGCAACTCCTCAAACTCTAAGGCCCTCTTTGTCTCTGATTCAGCATGTGAACCACTTTCCTTGTGCAACTCCTCGAACTTGCGTGCCTCACCTGCGGAAATTTCAAGCTCTTGATCTAGCTCCTGCATCTTCTTTCGTGAGCTTTCAAGCTCAAGGGTAAGACCATCAAATGCTTCCTTCACATTGATCAGCTCCTTGTGCTTCGTTTCTTGAGCTTGCAGTGCTGCTTGCAAAGTGTTAAGCTGTAGATTGTATCTCTCCTCAGCTTCCTTGATGTGGTCTTGCACTTTCTTGTGATTAAGTTCAAGGTCTTCATATTTCTTTCCACTTTCTTCCAACTTCTCCTGAGAAAGAGAGACTTCATCCTTCAGCCGAGAATTCTCGGACTCAGAATGCTTTAGTGCTCTAGCAATTCTTTCCAACTCAAGCTCAAGTTCTTTCACCTTTTCCTGGGCTTCTAGAAATTCTCTGCTTGCAGATGAATTGCTTGAGCTTCGCTCAATGACAGATGGCTTCTCATCTGCAACAGATGCTGGTTCAGCAGTATGAGAACCACCCTTTACGTCAAAGGATTCCTTCTCAATTTTTATAAATTCTCCTTCGAAGGCAGTTTCATCCTCTTGTTTCTTTACTATATCTTCCACTTGGTTCAAGTCCCCATTTGTTACCTGTATTAAGATTTTCAGATCAACAGAAACTTTTAGAAACTGTAACCGGGAAAGTCACATGAACTTATGTTTGAAACTGGTATCTTTCAAAAATGGTTCTTAAATTTTTATTTAATGACTTTGTTTTTTAATTGAAATAATGTTAAGTTTTTATTATATGGTCATATAAAAAATATAATTTATATATATATATATATCTATATATATTCAATGTGTCCCAAACGTGTCTGTATCCAACTTTTTTTAGAAATAATGTGTTTGTGTATCCATGTCCCGTGTCCATATCTTGTACTTCTTAGGTGTCTTACATACATAGCAAGCTCTAAAATGATTCCATTTCTATATTTTTATTTTATTTGTGTAGCATTTAAACAAGTTACAGTTGTTAAATGTATGAACACTTCAGTAGCATATGGAAATAGGTCTTTTTCATTCTTTTACTATCATCATTGTAAGGGCTTCATTTTCTAAAATGGCTCCAGTCTTGATATGTCTTCAAATTCTGTGGAAAGCAAAATAAACTGAAGGTTTGTTTGGCAATATCAAATTCACACTGGAACTGGAATTGAGAACCATATTAGTTAGTTTCAAACAAGTTTCCTATAGTCCCAATTATATGGGGAAGATTCTAAGCCCCCCTTAAAATGATGATAGTAAAAGAATGAACTGAAGGTTTGTTTGACAATATGGAATTCACACTGGAATTGGAATTGAGAACCATATTAGTAAGTTTCAAACAAGTTTCCTATAGTTCCAATTACAGGGGAAAAAAAAAAGCTGTGTGATTCCATTTCTATGGACATCCAAAGACACCAAAGTTTAGTGGAAACACAGTAATGCAAGGTTTTTCACAGTTCCAATTGTTGGCTATCGATTGTTATATGGGATAGAAGTAGAGCCTCAAAGGCAGATAATTTCAAGCATTTGTGCATATGTTGCAATCACTGTAGTAGCCCCACACTAATAAAAATGATCAATTATTCATTTGTTTTGGTAACGAGTCTGATCACTCATTGTTGATAGGACAACGAAAAAGGTCAGAGAAACAAAGAACTAATTTACCTTAATGGGATCAACATTGCTGTCTGTGTTCTCAGGAACCTTCACCACTGGAACCTCTGTAATTGCTTGTGTATCTAGTTCCATGTCAGAATGAACTCCACTTTATAAACTCTCTCCTGAGTCTGGAATCGCAGAAGAGCAGAATTAATTTGAAGTATGATCGAGTGAGAGATAAAAACAGAAACGGTATGCGTGGGGACCATGATTTTCATATTTCTTATTGGTACGTGGTACACGCTTAAGACCAATTATTAAATAAAGTAACCTTCAGACAATCTTAACCTCTACAAGTTAGTGAAGGAATATGATTGGACCGGCATATATTGGCCCCCATCCTGAATATATATTTATGGTAATCAGCCATCCTGAATATTTACTGTTTACAAAAAAAAAAATGCAGATGTTCAATTTAGCGGAGGGGATGTTGAGCTTAAAGATCAAGTTGATTAATTTAAAACACATGCATTAACCTCACAAAAGAAGAATGCTATGAGTTTTAAATTTTTGTATCTTAAATAATATGACAATAAATAATTGATTGAATATATATAAAATGTCTAATACAACACCAATAATTTAATATGGTATCATATAGATATAAAAAAAAAAGTGGCACAAGCATTTAGGACATTCAGTATTATTGCATAGAAAAAAAAAATTCAATCCTTTCTCGTTATCATTGGCAGAAAATTAGTGCTGTTGCAGGTTACAAATGGCTGCAAATCGAATTTATAAAGGAAAGAAAAAATTGCAATTTAAAAGAAAATTAAAAAAAAAATCAATTTTTGAAATTCACTTAGCATGCAATTGTTCTTTTGCTCCTTTTCCTTTTCTGTTAAAAAAGGTAGTTTCCATCAACGTTCGCAAGACAAAAACGTCTCTTGTGAACTCGAACGAGGACAGATCGAAAGTGAGAATGAGGAGAAATTATTGAATGAATGGTCCGAGTTGTAATGAGTTACTACTGTGTGTACGGTGTCTACACTACGTTAAATTTTTAAGAGAGAGAAAAATTACTTTTATACATATAGCAATTTATAATTCACCGATATGATTTATCGATAATGATTGTAATTTATACGATAATTTTTCTGAGGTATGCATTACCCAATACTAGTCGTGTACAAAATATTCATTTTTTAAAAATAAAAATAACACTACATAAAAAGAAGAAACTAAACTCACGCAAATCCAAGAATAATGAGTGCATACTTTTATTACTTAGATTTGGCTTCGATCATAATGCACAAAATACCATTATAATAATAAAAGATGATTGGAATGACAACCCATAGAAATATTGAATTTGTGTGTAATTTTTTTATATATTTTTTTATATGTGTGATTAATTTAAACTTACACGTATTAATTTATATTTTAAGTGTGGTGGTAAAATTTAAACTCCAAACTTTTGACTTACTCGTGTGAATCATTAACCCATTTAAAAGTACCAAGTCATTTAAAAATTTAAACTATCAAAAAAGATGTATATAATTTTATTAGTATATTCCCTGTAATTCTTATTATTATTATATTAATATTGAATTGAAGTTTGATCGTGCACAACTAAAGATACTTTTCACTAGGGGTACAAACGAACAGGGTCATTTATGAACAACTCAAGCTCGGCTCGATTATGACTCTACTCAGTTCAATTAATAAACGAGCCAAACTCGAGCTCAAATTTGGGCTCGTTTAATAAACAAGCCGAGCTGAGTCAAAAGAAGGCTCGACTCGTCAAACTCGTGAACAAACTCGTTTAAGCTCGGCTCAACTCGTGGCTCATGTCTTGGCTCGTGTGACTCTTTTTTTTTATAGTATAAATACTTCATTTTTCTCTGCTCTAGGGTTTCTTCAAGTATATTCTTCATCGAGGTTTTCTATTTGTTAAATCTGTAAACTCTAGCTCTATGGTATTGGTATACAATGAATTTTTCTTCTTAAAAAAATCATATTAAAATTTAAAAATTGTGTTAATTTATTCAGTGAGTTGTATTTTTTTTATTATGTGAAAATGACATAATTTCTATTCAGTTGAACACCAAAAAAAAAATTTGAGTAACTCAAGTTCTCATTCGAGCTCGAATAAGACTCGTTTATTTTCTCGAGCCGAGTCGAGTTTGAGCTCGAGCTTGACAGTCCATGGACGAGTCGAGTTCGATCATACATTTAAGCTCGAATCGAGTTTCGAACCGAAATCAAGCCACACTATAATTATTCACAAGTCAAGTACAAGCATCAAATAATCAACTCGTTTGCACCCCTACTCTTCACTAATTCTAAGGTGAGCCCACTACTTGCATCCTAAACGGGAAGATATTTGCCCTTTGTTAAAAATATGTATGCATCACCATATATATATATATATATATATATATATATATGTTATCATTTATTTAAAAGGAAAATAGAATTTTAAGTTACTTTTACCCAAACATACTTTTGTATATTTTAAAAAAACAATTTCAAATACCCACTAAAGCAAAAGCTTTCAAGCAACCGCACCAAACAGACCACCCAAATTTTAATAGTTGGTGAAATGTGCCATAATGCAACAGCCATCGTTAGATGGGTCTTTGTTGAGCGTTCGTGGACTTTAGCCCAATGTACTAATAGGTTTAACAATTGCGAGGCAAATAATAGCTCCCGAAGGAACAAAAAATATCATGGACTTTACTCAAAACCTGCATCTGCAAAGACCGTCCAAAAATCACACGACTTCGTAGTTTGTACTTAGCTACCAGTGTCCATGTCAACATGACCTGCGGGGCCCTTCTTACTTCTTACAGACTAGGGGTGCGGACATATAGTCATCATTTTTTAATATTTCTTAAACTCCATATGGTTCAGAAAATTTTATTTTATTTTATTCTATTTTATTTTTAAGACGCCAAGATTTTTAGTCATGAATATAACAAAATATGAGATGTCCAATCTAAAATGGACTTCTTTTCCAATAAAATTCAAAAAGATCGTCAAACAGAGCAGGTAATTTAAGAAATTTCAATCAAAATTTGCCAATATAATAATCTCAAAAGGGGTGGTGGTCCTATTCCAAAGAGTGACAGATGCACAACTGTAAAACTATTCTATACATATAACAAAAAATAATGAATTTCTAATAATTAATAACAAAAAAAAATTAATTATTATTAACTATTAAATTACTGTACATTTTTTTCCATATAGTACTTTTAATATTAAAATAAATATATATTCAAGATTGATAAAAAAAAATTAACAAAAAATATGTATTATAATTAGTTAATGTTATAAAAAAGTTCCTAATATCCTTACATATTATGAATAAATAAATTTTGTTAGGACAATTGCAGGAACAGCCTGTTCTCAAAATAAAATTGCTAAAACGAAAAATAAAAAATAAAAATAAAAAAGGTAGTGAGTGTTGGTGGAGCCCACAAAATGACAAAAAGCAGGCACTCCATCTCTTTAGAAAGATGTTGAAGCGCGTTGACAGCTCAGTTTAAACTAGCCTTATATACAATCTTTCTTTAAACAGAACAATTATCATCATTTATAATGTTCTAGAATTACTATATAGTACATACTTCTGCAAATAAAGAAGAATATGAAAAAAGGATATGATTGTCAATTAGATAAATTGAGGGGAGCAAGTGGCGTTGATTCCGGAAAATATGAACCGTTAATGACCGTAACGCACTACACACAGTAATAAGTAGCAACAGCAGATCTATTTATTTTAATTGTGTGTTTTGTTCATCTTAACGAACTTTAAAATAAATATTTTTAAGTGTAAAATGAATTTTATTTAATAAATTAAATATTTATTTTAACTTACCAATCATAAATTTTAAGACTGTAATAAATTTAAAATATACATTTTAATTAAATTAATAACAGTAATTTTTTAAATTATAATTTTTTACCACTCATTCAAATAAACCTTAAATTTAAAAGAGTAACGTATAAGTAAATTACAAGAATATAATAAGTCTGTTTTAATAGTTTTATCATAAAAACAAAATTAAAAAAGACACTATCGATTTTGCCATTTCAATGTATATAATATGACAGTTGAAACCGACGTTTCAGCCAAAAAAGGCATAACGGAAAAGAATCTTACGAAAAAATATTTTCTGTTTCGAAAATAAATTTTTTTACATAAACATGTCGATAGAAATTAAGAATTTTTGTGCTTTTAAAAAAAATGGATTTAAAGTTATTTTTTATTTTTTTTTTGATCAAAAAGATCAGAATTTAATTTTTTTTTAAAATCAATGAAAATTGAGAAGATGGAAGAGTGGTTGAAGAGAATTGACCGATCAGACGGAACTACCAGAGAGATCCAACGATTAGACAAGAATCAGAGAGCTTCCTCTTGATTCTGTAAAACACCAAATCGATCGTCGAAAAGCCACCACCACAGTAAAGTACATATGAGGATATATAAACACACATGCATATATATACACACAGACGTGCAAACGCATATAAAATTATATAGATGTTTAGTGATCCGAATTTATAAGCTTCAAATTGGAAAAGAGCAAAAAAGAAAAAACAAAGAAATTAATCTAAAACGGAGCAGAATCACTGGTACTAGTACAAGAAGTGATTCCGCTAAGAATCAATTCAAAAAGAGAAGTAGATCCTGATCTAGAAGGAGCTAGCCGATGTCATCAATCTGATCACGATTCATGCAGCAAGGAGAGATCTTATATATTTAGATGCTTCATAAAAAAAAACAGCAAGAAGAGAAACACTCTCTATAATTGATAGATATGGATCATCAGGAAGCAAATGATTTACTTGCAGAGCAAAAGGTAAAAAACAGAGAGAGGTAGAAATCGAATCCAATAATAAACAGTGAATGAGAACAGAAAGCAAACCTGATTGAGAAAGACGAATTCTTTTGCTTTTGGGAAACGCTTTTTTAAATTGTTGTGGTTGTTCTTCAGTTCAGATACAAAAATGACATCCGGAGATTAATGAAAAACTTGGAAGGGAAGAGAGAATATTGTTGGTATAAGTAGTCCTCTCACTCGAGCACTCTTGGACAATGGGTGGGGCCTTCTAACAGCCAATTGTAGGATGGTTTATTGCCACCGCAGCTGTTTTGTTAACCGCCTAAATATTTGCCACTCAATTTTCAATAATATTACGAGACTATCCAGACATAATGAAAAAAATAAAAAAAATTAAGACCTGGCCCTTCTGGTCTAATTTCTTAAATTTTTTTTGACAATTATAAAAGCTTTTATTGAATTTTTTGAAATAATATTGTCTTCCGTATAATTTAATGATAAATTAAATATACTTCCCTTTCGATCTGATTTTTATAAAATAACAAAAGTATTTTTTTATTTTATTTTTACACAATTTTTCAAATTTAACCAATTTTTTTAGATTTTTTTTAAAAATAACTATTGATTAAAAAATTCTTGATAAAAAATATAAATATAAGCTATTTACTTTAAATCTATTTTAATATAAAATGAAACATTTTCTTTAAAAAAATATTAGAAAATTTTAGTTAAATTTGGAAAAATCTATTAAAAAATTAAAATAGGTATTTTTGCCATTTTGAAAGAAAGAAAATTGGTTAGGAAGGAAAACTATGTGTAATTTTCTAATAAAAATAAAAGAGAAAAATATAATTTTAGAAATCTCATAAAATATTTTTATAATTGTCCGAAATCTCACGAAAGATCAGTATAATTTATCAAAAAAAAAAAAATCTCATTTTCTCTATTAAGTAGAGATATGAAAATGTAGTCTTTTGATCTACCTGATATAACCACCCTCTTACAATTAATATTTGATAAATTATTAATTTTTAGTAATTAATAAGTTTTTTTAAAAAAAGTAACTTGACTTACGATAGATAATAAGTAACTTTATTATCTAATAATTAATATTTTTTTCAAAGAATTTTTTTATAATATTAATTATTAAATAGGTGAAATAGTTTTATATATATATATATATATATACATACATACTTATATATATCTTTTATGGCATGTCTTAGAAAGTATATTTAGGCAAAAGTATTTGTAATTAGAAAAAATTATGACATTGAAAAACACAATTTTTTTATTAAAAAAATATATTAAATTTTTTTTAATACCTTAAATTGAGTATTATACGTATTTTTCTATTATGAAAAATCAAAATGTCAGTCTTTTTTTTTTACCCAAAATCATTAACAAGTAAGAAATGTTTATTAATTAATGAATGTACGAGAAAACTTAATAATTAATAATTTAAATAATTAATAAAATCTTAATTTTTTATATTAGATTAATTTTAATTTTTTTTAAAATTAATAAAATCAATTCTTTAGAGAAGGATAGAACGAGACGGAGCATAAGGTCACGAAAATGAGAGAAATAACTAGCGAAAAGAGAGGGCGACGGAAAAAAACTTTAGAAGAAGCAAACCCGTCCTATTGTCGTTCCTACTTTCAAGTAAATATATATTGGTAATAATTAAGAAATTAAAAAGCACAAACTGATAATAATTTAAAATAGTAATTAAAAAAAAAGGCCGGCTGGGAAAAAGAGTTGAGAAAAATTATATTTTAAATTATAATTTTACTACTAAAAAATCAAATCTTATACCGTTGTCTTATTATATTTACCAATGTTGTGTTTGGAAAGAGGGAAATTGAGAGAATAGATGAAAAACTTAACTGAAAGTCTTTTTTTTTTTTTAATTTGTGAGTTTTAAGAAATTAAAAAATAAATAAAATCCCTTAGCCTCAACTTTTTGTTTCTTCCGACAGGTAGAAGAAAATGAAAATAGAAGAAAATGAGTTATTGATCCAATGTATTCTTGATTTTCAGATGTGATTGCTTATTTTACTTCTTTTAATAACAAATTAAATTTAGTTAAATTACATTTATCTTCCTTAAATTTTTTGATAATTACAAATACCTATTTTGAAGTTTTTGAAATAACACTACTCTCTTTTATTTTTATTTAAAAACTACAAATACCTCCCCTCCGGTCCACTTTTTGTTCAAAATGACAAAAGTGTTATTTTTATTTTATTTTTACATAAATTACACTGATCTCACCTAAAGTTTTTGATAATTATAAAAATCTTTCCTAAAATTTCTAAAATGATACTAACCACCCCTCCGACCTTATTTTTTTCATTATGACAAAAGCGCCTTTCATTTTTAAATTTTTTTAATTTTGACCATTTTTATAACTTTAAAAAAATTATATTTTATATAAAATATAAATTTAAGATAAATAACTTATATCTTTTAGTCAAAGATGATTTTGATTAATATTTATTTAAAAACAAAAAAATAGAAAAATTTGAATCAAAATTCAAAAAATTCCAAGTAAAGACTTTATTAGTCAAGACAGAGGAGTGGGAGTGTAAATGTATCAAGAAGAATATTAGCCAAGTAAGATTATATTTGTTTTGTAAATATGCGTTTTTCCATAGAAAAAAAAAATACAAATATTTCAAATTTCAAATGCCACGTAGCCCAACCCAAGACTTGGTTGAACTGCATTACTTGCTTGCACCCAAGCTCCCTTCTTTTAAGGAAGAGAAAACTATGTCCCAACCATTTTAAGTGATACTTTAACTACTATATATCCTTAATCTCCCCAACCAATAGTTTATTTGGAGTTTTTCCAATTTCTTTTTCTGCATGGAGTACAAATAGACATGAAAATAAAGTTGTAAAATGAGTTAAGTTATTCAAAGTTTGACTCGTAATCGGTTCGTTCAAGGTGGCTCATAACATAAATAAGTTAAACTTGAATATATTTCGAGACTCGTTAATTTATGAAGACTCGAACTCGAGTTCAACTCATTAAGTCAAAAGTAATATGATACTATATAAAAAATTAAGTTACTGGAAACTCGACTCGCGATCGACATGATTAAAGATCCGTTCAAGATCAGCTCGAAAAATTAACAAGCCGAACTTGAATATAATTTGAAATTCTTTTATTTTAAACTTGAATAAATCTATTATTCGGCTTAGTTCGACTTATTTGTATCCTTACATAAAAGTCCTACCCAAAAAAAAAAAAAAAACTAGTTTATATTTATTTTTTTGTCAAAAAGAAAAATAATTACTTGCAAAATAATATTTTTGAAGTATTGTTACAAGAATAAGGTGCGTTGGGTCATTGCACCCCAGTTAGAGAAATTCGCTTTTTGTTCAAGGTCTCAGTGGCGGCCACAGGCGACCGACCAAACCGCCCTCCTAGTCTGTCCCAGACGATAAAGACGTTTGCTCTTTTCCTTTTTCGTATCAATTTTTAGTATTTCTTTTGTGATTTGCAAAAGCAGCATCAAAAGTTTTGGTATTCTTCATCTACCTCCAGATCCAAGATTCCATACAGTTTACATCCCTAGTGTCAGAAACAGTAATATCCATCACATGGCTGACTGTGGCATTTCACATTAGGATGGGTTGTCAAAAATATAATAATGTTTTTCATTACAGCTTTTCGTTGGACACATTATTTATATATATATATATATATATGACAAATATGATTTAAGTATATAATTTAAGAGTAATGCTAGTTTAGTTTTTATAAATTGATAATTAAATATTAGTTGGATTTAGATATTCTATCATAACATGATATTTGATCAATATAACTGTGCGAAGAATATAGAATATAATTATATTCTATATTTATTGTATATATTTTAGGACTAGATTTTAGGAATATTAGTTGTAATTTCCTAATTTTGTGTGATTAGGCTTGATTAAAGTAGTTTCCTTATTTGTAGTTTTCTTATATATACACATATGTATTGGTACCAATAACTCAATAAAAATATACTCAATTTATCAAAAGCTTACATGGTATCAGAGTTTCTCCCTCCTTGGTCTAATTATTCTATGGTTTAATTTCTCTTTATTGGTTCCGGTTCAAACAGCTTCCTTCCCTCTGATTTCCTCTCTCCCTGCCACAACTGCTCAGCCGCAACGTTTCTGTTTTCTTCCTTTTCTTTCTGCTTTCTGCTCTATTCCACGGCTAGGAAAGCCTTGTGGAGCAATAATTTGGATCGGTGTAGTTTGGCTCTTGCACTGCTTACTTTTTCTTATTCTTTTCCTCTTGCTCCAACCGCAGCCGCTTCTTCCTTTCTCTTTTTTTTTTTTCTTCTGCTCCGCGCCCTAGCCGCTTTTCTCTTTTTTCTGATTCTGCCTTCTAGTGTCGCTTCTTCCTTTGGCTTTTTTTTCTTTCTTTCTTTTTCTTTGCCTTGTCCAACCGCCGCTTCACGTTTTTCTTTTCTGCTTTTAATCTTTCCAAACAGCAGCGCCTTTTTTCCCATCTCCTGCGTCGCATGACGTCTTCTCTCTTTTTCTTTGGTCGCTATTCTCCGTAGAATTTACTGTTAATTCAGAACTTACATTACAATGACTGATGATAAAATTCATGCTATTAGTTGCAAACTCAATGGTGCCAATTACACCTATTGGGCTAGTGTCATGAAAATTTTTATACTTGGTCACAAAAAGTGGGGTTATGTATCTGATTCCATCCTTCGTCCATCAAATCTCAAGAAAGAGGGGTATGAGGCTGCATGTGAAACTTGGGATTGTGACAATGCTCAGATTCTGACTTGGTTCCACAACTCACTAGATGACCGGAACGGGATGATATTTTCTAAGTACTCCACGGCAAAGGAGGTATGGACGTACTTACTTGGTGTTTATCAATAGTCCAACTTTGCCAAACGGTATGAGTTGGAGACAGTTATTCAGGGTGCCCGTCAGGGAGACAAGTCTATTCAAAATTTCTATATTGAGATGACTGGTCTTTGGGATTAGCTTGCTATGATGGAGCCCTCTAGCATCAGTGTACTTGATGATTATCTGAAGTTTCGAGAGGATGGCCATTTAGTACAGTTCTTAAATTCCCTCTCTCATTAATTTGAAGCTGATTTCTGGTGGCATTCTTCACCGGTCTCCTCTTCCCTCTGTGGATGCTATTGTTCGTGAACTTCTTTATGAGGAAACCCGACTTGAAGACAGGTAGTCAGTCTTTATCTCCTTCTGTCTTTTTAGCTCCCGTATAGCCAGCTCTACTACCCACTCCTTTTGCTCATCTCCTTCAGTCCACTGGAAAGCCTAAGAGAGTCTCACTACCCTTCAAATGAGTGTGCTTTTTGTCATCAGAAGGGCCATTGGAAGTATAATTTTCCTAAGAAGGGACGTCCGCCCACTTCCTCTCAAGTAGTCCTCCACATAGTTCCAATCCCCTGCTCCGCATCCTTCTCGGTCTCTAGTGGCCTGCACAGCATCTTCTTCAGCTAGTGATTCTGATATTGCTTCCTTGAGTACTCAGATTGCTCGGCTCTAGCACCTTGTATCTTCTGCCACCCAGCCTTCTGCTTCTACTTCTGCCCTATCTCTCCATTCATGTTTGCTTGGGTTTTCCTCAAGTATCTCTCCCCCAGTCTGGATTTTTTATTCTGAGTGTTTCCCATCATATGACTCCCTATCTTTCTTTATTATCCCACCTTCCTCTTCCATTACTAGTTAGTGCTGCCAATGGATCTCGTATGCATTGTCTTATCCATTGGTTCTGTCTTACCCTCAGACAAATCTATAGTGACAATTCATTCTATTCTTTATGTTCTGCATTTATCTGTTAGTCTCATTTCCATTAGTCAACTTAATGCCTCTGGTTTTGATGTCATTTTTCTTTCTTCTGTTTGTACTAGTGCAAGATTGGTTGTCCAAGAAGCATATTGAGACCGGGCATAGAGTTGGAGATCTGTATGTGGTGGAAAGTTTACATCTTCTTCTACTGTTTCTTCATTTGTTATTTCTTCTTTTCAGTTAGACTCTCAGTCTAGTCAGTTTTACTTATGGCATTCGCAATTAGGTCATTTGTTTGTTGATCTTTTACGATCTTTAGTTCAGTCTGGTCTTTTGGGTAAAGTTTCACTTAGTGAACTTACCGAGTGTCGCAGTTGTAAACTTGCTAAAATGACAGCTTTACCGTTTAATAAAAATACTTCAATTTCTAATACACCTTTCTCTTTAGTTCACTCTGATGTCTGGGAAACTTCTCATGCTTCTACCAAAGGTGGTTCTGTTTATTATGTTTCCTTTGTTGATCACTGTATTCATTATACTTGGACTTTTCTTATGAAACATGAGTCTGCTTTCTACCAAATTTGTCGTGATTTTCAGTCTATGATTTCCACTAAGTTTGGGTGTGTTATCAAAGTATTCCGGTCTGACTTGGGTAGGGAGTACTTTAAAACAGAACTCTGTGAATACATAGCTTCATTAGGTATTATGCATCAATCTTCTTGTGTCGATACTCCTGCACAAAATGATAGGGCTGAGCTCAAACACCGTCATTTTATTAACACTACGTGATCTTTTCTTCTTTCTGCTTCTGTTCTAACACCTTTTTGGGGTGAAGCTATTCTTACTGCTACCTTTATTCTAAACCGAATGCCTACTCTTATCCTTTCTGGTCGTTTCCCTTATGAAGCTCTGTATTCTGAAGTTCCTAATTACTCTCTTATTCGTGTTTTTGGTTGTGCTTGCTTTATTCTACTCCCTCGAAAAGATAGAACCAAATTGAGTGCCAAGTCTATTCTCTGTGTCTTTTTAGGGTATAGTTCAACCTAGAAAGGTTATCGTTGCTATGATCCTACCTCTCGTCGTCTTTATATCTCTCACTATGTGGCTTTTCTTGAATGATTGGCTTACTTTCAGCTACCTACTACTACTGCTACTATGTCCAAAGAGGATTTGATTCACATTGATCCTCTTTCCTTCTGATGTGCCTTCCGATGAGTATATCTCTACAGTCATTACTGAGTCCCTTCCTGAACCTCCTAGTTCTACAGTCACCCCTGCAGTCACTAGTCCTACGGTCACTACTGAGTCAACTAGTCCTCCTTCGTCTCCTCCCTTACTTGTCTCCTTCTCGTTACACAACACTTTCCCCGCCAAATATCTCTCTCTCTGTTCCTTCCACTTCTGAAGACACTTGATCTTGCTCCCCGCTGATATCCTCTTCGCCATCGCCAACCATCAATAAAATTTCTTGATTTTTCTAACACTTGTTTCTCTCCTTCCTACTGTACTTTCTTGTCTGCTAGTCACTCTTTTTCAGAACCACAATCTTATAAGGAAGCTTATCAGAATCCTCATTGGATTCAGGCTATAGGCTAAAGAGTTGGATGCCTTGCAAAAGACATCCACTTGGGAGTTAGTGTCTTTGTATGCTGGTAAAAATCTGATTGGCTGTAAATGGGTCTTTAAAGTCAAAACAAACTCTGACGGCTCTCTTGAACGTTACAAAGCTTGACTTGTTGCCTAAGGGATTCTCTCAAGATTATGGTCTTGACTATGAGGAAAACATTTGCCTCTGTTGCCAAAATGACCACTATCCGTACATTGATCTCAGTTGCTGTCATTCACTTATGGTCCCTCTATCAAATGGACGTTAAGAATGCTTTTCTTAACGGCCATTTTACCGAGGAAGTCTATATGCGCCCTCCACCTAGAACTGCCTCATTCTTCCGGTCAGGTGTGTCGTCTTCGTCGTGCCCTTTATGGTTTGAAACAGTCTCCACGAGCCTGGTATGACCTGCTTTCAGATAGCTATTACTCAGCTTGGTTTTCTTTCTAGTGCTTATGACTCTGCCTTGTTTCTTCTTCACACCTCCTCTGGATTTGTTGCTTTATTATTGTATGTGGATAATATGATCATCACTGGCTCTGATTCTTCTATCATCACTCTCGTTAAGCAGCATTTGTTTCGCACTTTTGAAATGAAGGACTTGTGTCCTTTGCGCTATTTTCTTAGTATTGAAGTGGCCTACTCTCCCAACGGCTACTTTCTTTCACAGGCTAAGTATGCTAATGAAGTTATTCATTGGGCTGGCTTGACCGATTCTAAGGTTTCTGACACTTCCATTGAGCTGAATGTGAAACTGAATTCTACTAATGGTGTCCCTCTAGATGATCTTACTTTGTATAGGGAACTTGTTGGCTGATTGGTTTACCTAACTATCACTCGTCCTGATCTTGCCTATGATGTCCATATCATCAGTCAGTTTGTCTCTGCTTCCTCGTTCCCCACACTTGGGCTGCCTTGGTTCGAATTCTAGCATTATCTTCGTGATACTATCTGTTAGGGTTTGCTTTTATCTTCTACTTCCTCTTTGAAACTCATTGCTTATACTGATTCTGATTGGGCTGGTGAAATCACTGGTCGCAAGTTCACTTCTGGTCTATACTTGTTTCTTGGTGATTCTCTTATTTCTTGGAAAAGTAAGAAGCAAAGTGTTGTTGCCCGTTCTACTGCTGAGGCCGAGTACCAGTGCTATGGCACATGCTACTAGCTGAAATTGCTTGGCTTCGTGGTTTTTTGTCTGATTCGGAGAGTTTTTCAATCTTCTCCAACTCCTCTCTACTGTGACAACAAAAGTGTTATCCAGATTGCCCACAATACAGTGTTTTATGAACGCACTAAGCATATTATGACTGATTGTCATTTTGTTCATTACCATTTGCAGTCTGGCTCTATCTACCTTCCGTTCGTTTTCACTGTGCTCCAACTTGCTGATTTCTTCACGAAGACTCACACTGTTGCTCGCTTTCGATTCCTTCTTGGCAAACTCTCGGTGTTTTCCTCTAAAACTCCTTGAGTTTGAGGGAGGGTGTGCAAGAATATAGAATATCTTTGTATTCTATATTTATTGTATATATTTTAAGACTAGATTTTAGGAATATTAGTTGTAATTTCCTAATTTTGTGTGATTAGGCTTGATTAATGTAGTTTCCTTATTTGTAGTTTTCCTCTATATACATATATGTATTAGTACAAATAATTCAATGAAAATATACTCAATTTATCAGAAAGCTTACAATAACATTGTCAATTTATAAAAATAAATATTTATGGTAGAATTTTAAGTGTAACATTATTAATATGAAATTTAATAATCAAATTGACCAAAAAAAAAAGTGTAAGAATAATTAGTTTTATACTAAACGTAAGTTGATATTGTTCCCTATAAATATATATATATATATATGTACACACACATGCACATAAACTTGTATATGCCTATATTTAACTTTAAAATGTTTATAGCTATGTGCATACAAATCTATATATACGTAACGCCTATGCATATCTATGTTAATCTACTCTCATATATGTACACACACACCCATATACACTTGATATGCACTTAAATAAATGATTTATTGAGTTAACTTTATTCAAGCACATTGACTTATTGGGTGGAAAATTTTGGAATTGTTCGGTACAATAACGTGACAATGTGTTTTATCAATAAAATTTTATTATATAAGATATGACTCACCTTATTTAATGGGACAGAGTATATATGACACAATATAATTGAAAGGGTACAAAATTATATGGTGTACCGGTCTCATAGAAGAATGTTTGGTTAAAGGTTTGGAGACTGAGAACGTATTATATAGTCCTGGATTATTGACTAAGTCAGTGGTGATCTTGACCAATCATAAAGTGTCATGTCAACAAAAATTATTTTACTATTTTCTACAAAAACAATGTTATACTTCCGAAAATTGTATCCCAAATCTCTATCTCAAATGATATGGCATTGACATGGCACTAAATTACTGGTAATACTTAAAATCAAATAATTAATGTGATTCTACTACATCAGGGCCACATCATCAAGGATAGAAATTTGGAAAACAAACTTGGGAAACACAGCATTTCCCCTTCTACAAACCTAACATATTGCATACATATCACTCCATAATTTGTCGGGATCATACGATAAATTTTCTTGGAAACATGGGATAGTTTGACCTTAGAAATTGCAGTAATAATTTTTCATACCTACTACTAAAATTCATTATGTGAATTCACTCTAAATATTTAAAGAGAAATGCTAGGATAGTCAATTATTTTTTTTTATACAATAATGAAGGGAAGATGAATCGAATTCACAATAACTGCATAAAGAGTAAACACTTACATAACTCATATATAACCCCAATTTTAATAGCCATAATTGTTATGACGATTAGATTTGAAATCTTGTAAATTTTATGCAGGACTTTAATCTATAAAATGTATAGACGCTCCAAATTTAACGATTGCCACAAATCAAATCACTTCTCATTTGATTACATGTGAGAGTCACGACAAAAAGTCTAATAAGGTAACATGAAAAACTTTCATGCTTACTCAAATCAATTTTAAACATATGGTAAAAATGATATCATGGTAATACACTAACTTTAAATATAGTCCATATATTAGAAATTAATTTGAATGAGAATGAAAAACTTTCATACTACCTTATTATTGAATTTTTTTTCTTATGAGAGTCACACTCACTTAAAAAGTGGTTTGATTTAAGCATTTTGTGGCTATATATAAAATCTATGTCAAATAGTGAAATAATTGTTTATAACCAAGCCAAATAATAACACTCATAGGGGTACCTTAAATAGATTAGTAGATATATTATTGTTAGGGATAAAATCTTCTAATAAGGACTATGAAAATAAACAAAAAAATTAATTTAAAATCGCATGCATATAGAAGAACACAAATATTTACGTGATTTACCTCAGATAGTACTACATTCATGACTGCTGCAGTTTCATTATGATTTGAAAGAGTTATAAGTTACAATGAGATGTGGTTCCTCAATTATAAATACATAAAATTAAGAGTAACAAATAAATAATGTAAAATACTAAAAATATTCTTAGAAAAATTCGCCAACAATTATAGACTTAGGAAAAAGGGCTAGTGTTTAGTATTTATTAAGATTCACACTACCTAATAATTATAGACTTGAAAGTTGTCAATTCAACCTTTTGTAGTGTATCTCATGAGAATAGAAAAATTAGTTTAGTGATGAAGTTGTTGACATACCTCTGCTTTGAAAAAAAAAAATAAAAATCAAGCCAATAATGGCTAAAATTCTCAGCTGAGAGCGTTGAGTTAATATTGACCAACACAAGAGGGTACACAATATATAAATTATACATTTATTAGGGAATGAGTGGAGATACACTAAACATTAGGCGTGTGTGTATATATATATATATATATATATATATATAGAGAGAGAGAGAGAGAGAGAGAGAGAGATTGAGAGATTTGAAATTTGAAGGACGACTCTAATAAATCTGACTAAATTCGCGGCCGGCCGGCCAAAACGAATTAGAAATTCCATACCTACCTCTCGAAGGTCAATGACTCAATTCATGGACGCAGTCACCCGGTGCCCAACTATTGGCATTAAATATAATTGGTAAGACTTGAGTTGAATGTAATGTCCTAAATTTAAAATATAACGAGTTTTTCCTTCGAATCAATTCATTTTAACATATGTGACGGGAATGATAAAATTACTAATGATTACATTCAAATTAATAAAAATTAAGAAAAATACCAGTGCTAGAGCTTCTTTTCTTTTTATTTTCTTTCTTTTCTAATTCTTCCTTATTTTTTTTTTACTGTAAAAGAAACTTAGATAATGAACAGATATAAAAGAAAAGGACTAGGTAATTTACATAAATTTTTTTTATTTTAGTTCTAAAATTTGTATAATTATTGTCTGTTCAAAAAATAATTTTTTTAATTAATAAATCATGTGAAGATGATATAATCAACTCTCTTATAATTAATAAACATTATAGATAAAAAAAAATTTAGTAATTATTATATTTTCATTATTTCATAAAAAAATACATAAATGTTCAAACTTAACTTATAAGAAAATTCTAATATTCTTTTAAACTAAAGAAGTTGTCTTTTCAATACTTTTAATTAATGTAATTTTCAAAACATGTTATAAATAGGATATATATATATATAATTATTTTATCTCTCTTATAATTAAGATTATAAAATAATTTTTTTAAAAATATTAATTATTAGGTAATTAAATTATATTATACGCGATAGAATCAAGTTAATTTTTTAATAATTAGAGATTATTAAATTTTTGAATATTAACGATAAGAGAGTTGATTGTTGATTTGAAAACTTTTTTGTTTAAAAAAAGTTATTACATTATGTGTAAGAATATTTAACTATTTAGTTTCAGAGTTAATTATTTTGATTTTATTAAAATTAAATATATAAATTAGTAAAAGAATTTTTTTTATATAAATATATAAATCATATTTAAATATCTAAAAGTTTCATGTGTAAATATCTTAATAAGAGAAATGTTATATGCTTTTTAAATCTCTATTCCAAATTCCTATCTCATGATATAATATTGATGTATGAAAATCACGTTAATTACATAATTTTAAGTATTATGTCATGTCAATGTTATATCAATTAGAATATAATTTTAAAAAATATAGCATTACTCCTCAAATAAATAAAATAAACCTAATAAAGAAAGAGAGAGATGAAAAGGGATTACAACTGAAAATAAAATATAAAATATAAAAAAAAATAATTAAATGATTAAAAATTGAGAATTTAATAACAGAAAGTAATGTGTAACCCGCTCATAGTTAAAGGGGGTATTGGTGTAATAATGATAATTTTGTCTTAAAAGTATTATAAAATGACATATTGTGTATATATATATATATATATATATATATATATATTGTTAATTTTATAAACAAAAGACTAATGAAGGCATTGAAGGGGTTTAAGTGTCCCGGGTTATTCGTTGAAGGAATGTGCGGGTCAAGTAAAATAGTTTAAGAGTGTGAATTAAAATTGAGTCATAATTTAAGGGATATTGATATAATTTTTTTTTAAATACCATTAGATTTACTAACTTTCTTTAAAAAAAAAACACGAAATAATAATTACTTAATACTATTTGTTTTATTTATGGAAAGATAGTTGGCATAAACTTTACAGTGATTTTCTTATGAATTTTGCTAAAATGAGTTACGGAGATTGAATTTTTGCGACCTCATTAATCTGTGTAACGCACGTGTTCATGAAACCCACTTATATAAATAAATAAAAAAAAAAAGACAACTTTAATAAATCATGAAAAGTAAATTTTTACAACCTTATTAATCTGTTCGTATATTACATAATTTAATAAAATTATGAAAATCTAACATTCACGACTTATCAAAACCATCTTCTTTCCTTATTCAAATTAGTGGGTCACAGCCTCATTGATCCATGCATATATCACACAATAAAATTACGAAAATTCAAAATCCACGGCCATCTTTTCTTATTCACATCAGTGGGTCACACTGCCATTGCATCATCAAGCAGGCGGGATGCATAACGCTAAATGCATTACAAGAGTTAGCATATTGTGCATCGCATGTGCACCTAATCAGTGCCGGTCCTTCCATCATCATGATTTAAAACTTTTGTCTCTCGAATTTAGACCATTAACAAATGAGAATAAAAAAAAATAAAAATTTAAAGTCTTTTATAAAAGTTTACGTATAGGGGTACCTAATTTTTTTTAAAAAAAATTTCTATAAAAAAAGAAATAAAATATCAAATTTCTTAAAAAATAAATAATTATATATAATAAAATAAAAAAAATGATAAACTTATTTCAATTTTAAAAAAATTTGGAATTGATTGTTTAACTCATAATTTTTTTTTTTTTTAACAAACGGTATTACCAATTTGTTACACGACGTTCAAAAAAAAGAGATTCAAAGAAAATATAATACAATATTCAAATCAAAGACTCTCTCTCTCTCTCTCTCACTCTCTCACTCTCTCTCTCTCTCTCTAACACACACACACAAACAAGTTTCAATATGAATATTCAGCTTCTTGTTTTGTTTTGTTTTTCTTTTTGATTTTGTTTTTGGTTCGTGAATCTAATTTCGAATTCTTTTTCTTCTTTAACTTGGACATTTACGGGCCTTGTACATGAAGTCTTACATGCACTTTAAATTTTTAATTGAATTATACTATAAATTGGGCTTTGACTCGGACACAAGTATGAGTTGGGCCCAGATTCTGACTTATACAACATGGCTCAACACTGAGCCTTAGACACAAGTATAGGCACCTCTCAAGTATAGCACCTCTCATAACATTATCCTTTGGAGGAAAGTGACACCAACCCAGCTTTATCTAGATCTCAGGACTCGAAGGAGGAGGGAGGGAAAGAAATGGATGGAATGCAAGTAGCCCTTCCCATTCTGGGAATTGTAGCTGTTGCGGCTGCTACTTTCTATGCAGTCAGCTTTGCTGAGATTAGAGAGGTCGGGTACCCCTCCCTCTCCCTCTCCCTCTCCCTCTTCCTCTCTCTCTCTCTCTCTCTCTCTCTCTCTCTCTCTCTCTACATATATATATATATATATATATTTGGTTGTGTTGTTCAATTTGTTCTACTGGTTAGTGATGTTATTTCCTTTACTATAATTATCTCAAATAAATACGCAGAAATCTTTCAGAGATCTAGATGAATCAGAAGAGTCTGAGAATGGAGGATTCAAGTCGTCTCTCAGCTCTAGAGAAAGGCGGGCCAGAAGAAAGGCTGAAAAACAATCCAAATCTTGACTCTCTCTCTCTCTCTCTCTCTCTCTCTCTCTCTCTCTCCAGTGTATTTATCTTTCATATAAAGTGACTACTTATATTTTGATTTTATGGATGATTTTTCATCCTTCTTTTAATTGGGATTCGTAAAATTTGCATTTGACTTGAGATTGTGCTCAAATATTACATTATAAAGTCGATGGGATTGCAAGAGGAACATAATTTTCATAGGTTTTATTACTCTACTTGATGTTTGGAAAGATTGCATCTGTAAATAAAAAATAAAGTATTGGAATATGAGCAAGGGAATGTGGATGCTTTGTTGATAACAACTTAAGCAATCAATACACAAAGAAACCAATTTTGGATAACTTAGAGATGGAGCTGCAATGATAGATGATTGAATCAATGAAACCAAGAACCAGCCTTGTAAGTCAGAAACTATTGGCCCCGTTATCATACCCATAACATATATTTGAGACCTCTATATCATACCATCAAAAGGGAACTTGTGATTTACATTAATGATGGTTATAAGTGTCCAAACATACAGAATTGGCATGGTAGTTTTATTTGACACAAGATTGACATCTTTGTTTATGAACGAGTATGGATAGATGTCTCATTTCAAATAATTTATCTTTATTGCATTTATTTTACAAAAGATAGGATTCGTACTCGTGAGATCTACTCATAGGATCCCATTTTTGTAAGAGAAGTACATTTAATGATAAATGTCTCATTTCAATTAATTCACGTTTGTTGCATCTATTTCACAAAAAATTGTTGCATCTATTTCACAAAAAATAGGGTCCGTACTCATGAGGTCTACTAGTGAACCATACATTTGTGAGAGAAGTTAGTCGAGGAGCCTCAAAGAGATGTGAAAGAGACAATCTAGAGAGAGAGAGAGAGAGAGAGAATAGGGCAGAGGATTCTGGTGCATAGTTATGAGAGTATCAATCTTCTCACAAATCTTGAAGCATTAATATTTACAATAGTAAGTGGTGCATAGTTACGAGAGTATCAATCTTCTCACAAATCTTGAAGCATTAATATTTACAATAGTAAGTGGTGCATAGTTACGAGAGTATCAATCTTCTCACAAATCTTGAAGCATTAATATTTACAATAGTAAGTGCACGTCATTAGCTCAAGGCACGTGATAGGTCATTAAGATTGAGCAAGAATTACAATAATGATGCCATGTATCCAAGAGGACAACATAAGAATATCCTCTCTTATTCTAGAAGGTACCTAAATGTCCTGCACATAGGTGGTGCGACAGACACCTAGGGTGTTTTCAATACTTCAGCTGTAAAACCTCATAACTTTAAGAATCTCGTGAAAAACTATGGTACAATATGAGAATCACACATAGCTCACATACCGAGCTTCGAGAGCTCCTTAAGGTATGTTCTCAGTCTTGGGCAATTATTAGATGATTGGGTATGAAATAGTGAGTAGATTGAATCCACGTGTGGGGCGACTCTTGGCGTAAAGCTCCAAGTAAGCCCAAAATAAACCAAGTAACTACGGTGCGCAAGCATTGAGTAATCAGTAGTATATATAATATGTACTCGAAAGAAAAAAGAAATGGAAAAAAAAGTGAAGAGAAATGGATTCCGAAGTCAAAATGCACTTTAGAAGATAAGACGGATGCTTTATTTAGATAACATGTCTATCAACAGCGAACAGAGTTTGCTTTACATGAACCCTTTGATTTTTTTGCCAGTATCAGCCACTGCTGTCAACATGCTACTTCTGGTGAGACTTGAGCTCTTTCACCCTCTCTTCAGTAGCCTTTAATGCTTTTCCATAGATGCTTATTAACTGAAAAGTACCAAGTAATTTAAAATTTTAATTAGGCAACGGGGTCAAATTGTCGCACACTTTTGAATCAGTGTGTATGATCAATTCTCATGTTGAAAATGATGGTGAATTTTGAACTAGCCTAGCACATATATCCTAACATATGCATGTTGTATTGTTGCAATTTTTGCAATCATCATCTCAACATGCACATGATTTTTATTGCATCTTAGTCTTTACTAAGAGAAACAAAAATACAATGGAAAATCTAACTTAATTGCAGTTTCCTGAGCTTAAAATATAGTTCTTAAATGAAATACTTGCAGTATCTGGAAAGGGTGCTTCTAACTTCTCTTTAAAGGCAGGTGGTATCTGCTATTTTTGCTATCTCAAGGAATCACCTTGAA
This sequence comes from Nyssa sinensis, assembly GCA_008638375.1. Classification (NCBI taxonomy): domain Eukaryota; kingdom Viridiplantae; phylum Streptophyta; class Magnoliopsida; order Cornales; family Nyssaceae; genus Nyssa; species Nyssa sinensis. The sequence goes on from CM018046.1 coordinate 44,831,351, forward strand.
AGTCCTAAGCCAAATGTATGATGAACGTGTATCAACATCATGAAGCACAATTATTATTGCCATATGAATCCATTCTTCCAAAAGCCTCTTTTACTATTCAAAATGAATTATTTATTAAAATGGAGAATTTCTATTTAATTATTGATAAACCTACCTCATCAACTTCTTCAGGGGAAATTATAAATGGAGGAGACATCATTATATTATCACCAGCAACACGTACTAACATCCCATGCTTCTCAGCACTGTGCTCCGAAATACGCACCTATCCCTGGTTCGTCCACCATCAAATTATGTTAAAAGGGGAAAATGTATGACAAAACCTTAGACATCAAAAGCATAGACTTAACTAAAAAAAAGAACTTACCCCACTCAGTAGGAAACGGATCATTAGGTGACTTGTTATCTGTGAACTCAGTCCCAAGAATTAAGCCAGTTCCCCGAATCTGCTATGTTGAAAGAGCTAAAGAAAAGTAAATATCTGGTACCATACTTTCTCTATGACGACGGGCACTAATGCTTAAAATACGAAAATTACCTCCCCAATGATGGGACTGTCAGAAAAAGCTTTTAAACCATCTTGAAACCTTGGGGAAATGCCCTTTACTTGCTCAACAATATTTCTTTCCCTGGAAACAATTCAATGTTTACTATATATATAAATATATCTTATCTCACAACTAAATATTACATGGAAACTTAACATTATAGCACTTTGGACCTAAGTCTCAGATCACCAAGCACAATCTCCTAATCTATGTCAAACGTGCAGATGAGTCAGAGGCCCTGCCAAATAAAAAGCTGTAAGCCACTAGGCAACTTGATCAGGTAAGTCTGGCCCTTTTAGGGATTTTCCCCTGCAGTTTCCTTCTAGACACAACGGGGAAAAAATCACCAAATAGAGTGACATCAAATCGTCCAAAATCATCCTCTCACCATGTGTTATTGCTCACAGTTACTTCATGGGGGTACAAATAATTGGTCAAACTACACAACATGAAATCAATGTCCTCTCATCTTAATCATTGTTCTCATAGAAGTAGTTATTTCATGGGTTTCATACAAATGATGGGTCAAACTACAGAGCATGAGAAGGTAAGAGACATACTTGTAGATCCTGAGTGCTTCCAACGCAACAGCACATGATACAGGGTGACCAGAATATGTAAATCCATGAGAAAAAGTACCTAATAAAGAAGAATATATGAGAAGCCTAAAATATGTTTTAAAAAAATTAAAGGTAAATTATATTAAAAGGCACCAAGGCGTGCACCCATGTATGAAAACAACTACAATCTCAATGTACATAAAATAAGAAACAAAAAATGAAGAATCTCAATTAGCTCAAACAGAATTTCATAATCATACCAAGTTTGTTGCTTTGAGAATATATTACATCTGAAACTTCAGGGCTCATGAGAACACCTCCAATGGGCATATATGCAGAAGAAAGAGCCTAGGAAACCCAATTCGAAAACAAAGGGGCTAATAAGGATCCCGAGACAAGCAGGCTACACCTTTACAAGATATTGAATGCGGTGTACTACCTTTGCAATGGAGACGAGATCTGGTTTAATGTTGTACTTGTCACAGCCAAACATTGTTCCAAGCCTTCCAAATGCACATATTACCTAAAGCAAATGATAATTAATGCAAGATGCAACTTCCAGCTATGAACAATTTGTTAGATCACCAATTGCTCCAAAAGCTTAAGTTGTTAGAGAATGGGTCAACAATGTATATCAAAGCTCTCAACACTCCCCGCTCATGTGCGACCCCAGGACTCGCATGTGAAGAGACAAAGAAATTACAGACAATGCAAAGGAGAAGGAAGCAGCAAAAGCAAACGGAGAATAAATGCAAATAGAGAGACTTGAACCCAAGATCTCTCACATCCAAGGCTCTGATACCATGTTAGATCACCAATTGTTCCAAAAACTTAAGCTGTTAGAGAATGGACAACAATATATATCAAGCTCTCAACACAATTAACCAACGAGTTCACAAATAAAGGTACTTAAGAAGAAGAAAAAAAAGATCAACCTACAATAGTACCTCATCCGCAATAAAAAGAATGTCATATTTTTTCACTACAGCTTGAATCTGCAACATATATGAAATGAGATGCTAGTTAGAGTTCTATAAAAACGCGTGCATATATATATATATATATATATAGAGAGAGAGAGAGAGAGAGAGAGAAGAGGGAACTCCAGGACGCATTGCATGTAAAAATAAAATACTGGGTAGTCAAGCTACATAAATAACAGGGTTCAAAGTCTCAGTTGCGACTGTGAAGTAAGACTGAATATTCAGAGTCTCGGCAGAAGCTGCAAAGATATTTTGACCGGAAAAAAAATGCTAATCATGTACCCATATTTCAATATATGCACACCCATAAGCACCTTTGATAATGGATGCATGATGTAAATTCTTATTATTCAAAACAACACACACTTACCGGATGTTTGCCATGTACAAAAATTGGCACGGAAGAAGTTAGAAGGATTTCAGGTTTTTCAAGATAATTGTGGTTCCAGACACATGTTTTTGTTACTTGTTACACAGGCTCTATTGATAACAAATTCAATCATTCACATCTTACAAGTTGAATCTGTTTTGAGTAATTGTTTTTAGGTAGATATGTAGGTTATTTATCAAGTGGTTTTACGCATAATGTCAAAGCAGATTTCATGGTTCTGCAGCTTCCAAGCAGAGATTGTGAACAAGGGAATTTCAATTATTTCATAGGAATAATCAGTTTTTGTCCATAAGCAATCCACAAACATATTTCCTTAACTACGCACAAAATTTAAGAAAAAAATTTAAAAGAAAAAAAAACAACTTACCTTATCAAAATATGTTGCAGGGGGAGGTATCACACCTCCTGCCCCCATTACTGGCTCCGCAATGAAAGCAGCAATCTGTAATGAAACAACCATACTAGGTCAGAAACATAAACCACAAATTATAGTTGTAGAATGATTTTCCACAAGGATTAGATAATATAAAATTCAACTACCGTCTCCGGTCCTTCTTTGAGAATGAGATTCTCCAAATTATTGGCTAACCTGGTTGAGAACTCCTCTTCCGTTTCACCTGACACAGATATTAGTGCACCAATGCATTTAAAAAACATAAAAGATAACAAGTAATTTCATAAATAAGAAGGGTAAATAAAAACCAGGAAGATGGTAGCGCCAATAATGAGGGCAGTCAGTGTGCAATACAAATGGAGCAGGCAGATCAAATTTTTGATGCAGAGCTGGAAGTCTGGGGCATAAAAAAAAAAAAAGGTTCCAAGTTGAGTAAGTGTCCCAATTGGATGCGAACTACATACGCAATATTGTGAATGACATTAAATAAAAAACCCACCCAGAAAGACTAGCTGCTATGAGAGTTGACCCATGGTATCTGTTAAATACAGAAATAACATATAAAATTTCTTAGGAGTTATGTCAACAGAAGATAGAAGAAACACCAGTTGAGCAATTGATTACGATTTTGCTCGAGAAATAAATTTCTTCTTGTTTGGTCTTCCAAGTGCATTGTTGTAATACCAAACCAGCTTCACCTACAAGAAAATGAATAAAATGAAAATCAATTTTATCATCATTTTTTATTTGAGATTCAGCATCAAGTACCAAAATATGATATTGACTTCATACCCAGGTTGATTTTTAGACTTCTTAGTTTTAAATTTATAATTTAAGGTTTCAACTAAGGGTCGTTGTGTAATCCATTTGACATCCTTCAAACTCGTTATGAGCTGAAATAACAGTCCTAATGAATTTCACAGCCAGCACTATAACAACTCTGTCGGCACATGAATTTCAAAACTTTCATTTTTTCCACTTTTTACTATTTTCCCTCAATCTAGCCTCAAAACCCTTAGAAATGTCATTCTGAGCCTAGATTTATTGTGAAAAACTTGTAATACACAAGATATAAGCACAAGATCTTAATTATAATAGGTTGGACCATTTCATCGAAGTGTTAAGTTTCAGACTTTTAAATTTCTTTTCATTTTTTCATTTGTTTTAGCCTGAATTATACCTAGACTCGTTGTTTAGATACTTGAGAAGTTATTCGTTGATCATTTTTTTGGATAAATTACACTTTCAACCCCTGTAGTTTAACTCAAATTCAAATTACACTTTTGAAGTTGTAATTGTAACACTTAAATCCCCTTATGTTTCAAGCATGACTTATCAACAAAAAAAAATTGTTTCAAGCATGACTCAATGTGGTCCTTCCGTCAATGGATCTCCATCAAATGTAATGATAAGTGATCATGAGATGTTCACATTACCAATTTTTTTTTTATAATATGACAATTATACCCATTGACATAAAGAGAAGAGGTAAGAAATCTTGAAACCTAGTTTCTTCCTCTAATAATCAAAATCAAAAGACAAACCTATTTGATCAGTGAGAACAACATTGTTGTTCTTCACTTTCTTCTTCTTCAACTCTAATTTCTCTTTCCCATTGCATCAACAACGAGTCAAAGACATGTTCGCAAATGCACCCTCAAGGAATCAATTCTTTTAAATTGATCTTCCACCTAGCTGGATGATTATGAAGTTTCGACTATTTGTTTGGTATCCACGTTGTTAATTAAAGCGTGCAGTTTCCTTTGATGACCATCAATTTCCCTCCATACAGCATTTTTTTTTTTTTAAATTTTAAAAAAGTTCATAATTGTATTTTATATTACCAAAGCCCAGGTTAGGGTTTCGAGGGCTGGTACAGAGAAGATTAAAAAAACAATTATTTAACTTTTTTCCTCTATATAACTTGATTTTAAATGAAGTATCATGAAATAAATTTGGTCAAAACTTAAGAAATATGTCTCAGGTGCAGCCTGTTAGAACGAAATAAATGCAAAAGAAAAATCAAATCAAGTGCTTCCTGACAATAAGAAAACCTGAGTATCATTGGCTTCTGATCCACTATTTGTAAAAAAGGCTTTTGCCATTTTAGTTGCCGTAAACGTTTCTAGAAGTTCTTTCGCAAGGTCCTGTAAGAGCAACAATCATCAAACTGTATTAGAGAGCATATTTAGAAGCTATCTTTCTAAATATTGTGCAATGAGATATGACAGAAGTAGTTGTTGGAATAAACATAAATCGAGGCAGAAGTCTTCATGCAGAATTCAGTATGGTCTAATATTGAATGAATGATGGGAGTTTTAAAATAAAAATAAAGAATCATGTAAAAAGAAATTAGCATAATGGAAAAGGCCCCATAATTCGACAATAACAACGTGGATATAAAGAGAAAATTCATCAGTACCAAAGAGGGTTTTGTTGTACGATTCCAAAATGAGTGGTAAAATGGCAAGGTCTTTAGTTGTGCAGTTGCAGCAGCAACAAGACGAGGTTCATTTCCCCCTGCATGTTTTAAAAAATACATAAGTGAAAATTTTTTTAAAAAAAATGATAATAATCAAGTACATAAATCATAAGTTTCATTTTTAGGTGTCAGATTTGTCTAATCTACTTAATAGGCTGTGAGAACATGGCTAAATTGTCTATGTGAAGAATTTTTATTTTTCTACACCTAGATTAAGTGGTTGTATAAAATAAAATGTTCAAAATCAGTATTCTCTCCTTCTGGAAGATCCCTGTAACAGAACATAATTTTTTTTTATAAGCCCTGTAACAGAACAAAATTGAAAATATCAATAGTAACTTAGTGAAATATTTATGTGTTTCTCTTTTCTTATGTTGCATCAATGTTAGAACTTCGAAGTGTTTTGGAGGCTGCATGGGACATATTCCGTGGAGCTTACATCCTCAAGCACTATACATTCAACTAGACTACTTTTCTTCGAAAAGGAGATCCTTCAAAACATAGCAATTATTCAATAAAAGTACCTTCTACTTTTGGCAATTTATGCAATTATGAATCACATCACTGCATGCCACATTACCACATAACTTTAACGATATATAAAATGTTAAGGAGTAAGCAATCCCCAAATATTTAAGTGTTTCCTATCCCCCTCCTGTAACACACACACACACACAACCATTAACAAGTAACAGCCCCAACATCTTTTCTTTGAAGGGTGTTGTTTCCCAACCAATAGTTTAAGAACCAACCCAAAAATTTGATTTTGAATGGATGAAAGAAGACTATATTCTCACAATAAGGGCCCAAGGTGCAACCAAATACAATAAGTAGCTAATTTGCACCATCAAATTTTATGACCGACTGTTAATTTCAAGTTACCAGAACTTAATGTGGATTTGGGCTTCTTTATCATATTGAAGTAGTCAAGACAAAGGGTTTGTGTCTTTTGCAATTTCAACCAAATGCATTAGAGGGGGAAAGCAAAGTTCAACAGTGACATTCAGATAAAACGGCAACCACATGCACAATTGAATTAATTATTTACAAATCTTGGGAAGCCACTTTTCCTGATTAATTTGAAATGTTCCACACAGGTTACACTCTCATAGTCATACTAGTGTAAGAATTTCATGCATCAAGTTGAAGCCTCCAGAAAAGAAAGTAAAGAACACACAAATTCAATGTATAGAAACAATTCAAAAATGATTCGAGAGAGCAGTTCGGGTGAGGGTGGGGGATCATGAATACCTAAGGCTGTGCACCATAGACCAGCAAGAGAATCAAGATACTTTTTCCCATTGATGTCATAAACATAGCAACCCTGTAAAATTGATCAAGGAACAGAGAGTAAAGTGTGCATTATAAGTAAGAACAAAACAACTTTCCAAACTAATAATATGAAAGAAGATGATGCTAAAGACAGAGAGAAAAAAAGGAGACACCGAGAATTCACATGTGCTTATTGTAACTTAGAATTAGGTTCCTTTGGCTTTATAAAATGTTAGGCCAATTGACGGAAACACGTCAACAAAGTATACCTCAGACTTTTCTATTACTAGAGGATGCAAATCAGTAGTCTGCCACCCAGCAGTGAAAGGTGCCAACATATCATGACCCTTGAACCTAAAAATGGCAAGCCGTGTTAGTAAATGATGCACAAAATTTAATTTTGATGTGTGCACATAAGCTGTTGCAAAGACTTAATAAAGACATCAACTTGTAATTGCCATGTATCTAATGAAATGCATCCAGAAGAACTTTGTACAAACTCTTGGCAAATGCGCACACACACACACACAGACGGGGGGGGGGGCGGTATGCACACAGATTAACATGGCGTACCCCTTACTATCCTCTAAATCAGTTGCTGAAACTTCCTTGTGTGCAGATGCCACTGTACCATACCATCTGGCCAGTAAGGGAGCCCAAAGAAAATGCTCCTGCAAATTGCTACTAGCTGCTACATGTTTTACGTATGAACCAGTCTGTAAAACTTGGAAGAAGAAAATGTTAATAAAGTTGACCAACGTGAGAGAGGCGGCACTGAAGAAGAGAATCTATCCAAAATATTAATAATCCATTTGGATGTCCCACAGAAATTCATTTGTTCCATTACATATTCAATATCTCTTTATGTGCAGATTCAATAGTGTAAATAGAATCGTTACAGAGAATTGAACCATCAGAAGAAATAACATTGGAAAATTGAATTGGGCTTGATTTCCAAACCACAGAATAGATTTATTTATTTTTATAAGGAATGCAAAATAGATTCTTTTTTTTGGGTAGGTAACACGAAATGGATTCAGTACCATCAATCACTGTGATGGTCTCCATGTCCTCCAATAGCACCTTTCAAGACAGCATTATTCTAAGATTTCTAGTGCTATCCTACATCAATTTGCTATGTGACATTTCACAGGAAAGTTATTCTTTGCACTTACTAGTAAAAAAAAAGGAAAGTTATTCTTTGAACTTGTCCTACATCACCATGCCAAATAGATTTGTTCTTATTTAAATATGTTACAAATTGCCTGATAAAATGCACCTATCATTCACATAAATGTACGTCCCAGCACATTAAGAGTAACAACTAAGTTCTCAAGGACCCAAGTCAGATGAAACTCCTTTGCATAGGGATCTAGACACATAATATACCACTGCTTGTTGGAGAACTTAAATTTCACATAGCAAACTAATCAAAATCCAAATTGCAAAAATGCTGCAGAAAAATAATTCTACAAAAATTTCCTATCAAAAAGTCTATCCAAAAATATAATTATATTACATGAAACAACGATGAGTTTTAAAATATGGTTTTTGAATCATATGATTCCCATTTCGCACATAAAGGACTAAGACTTCAAATATCCAGGTGGATAAAATAGATAAAATAATAGATAAATTACGCTCACCTCCCCTACTTTATCTAACAATATACAAATACTCTCTCTTAGTCAATTTTTTCTTCAAAATGACAATATTACCCCTTCTCTGTTTTTTTTTTTTTTTTAGTTTTTAAATTTTGACCCTTTTTTTATTTTTCAAATAAATATTGATTAAAATCTTAAATTTTCTTTTATATAAAATAAAAATAAGTTATTTTTAACTTAGATTATAAAATTTAAAAAAAAATCTTTTAAAGAAGTTAGAATAAATTGGTCAACATTGTAAAAATGCAAAAAAATAAAAATAAAAAATAAAATAAAATGGACAATTTTGTCATTTTGATTAAAATTTGGACGGGAAGGGTATTTGCATATGTATGTGTTTAGGTAAAATAGGGTAGGCGTGTAATTGTTAGAAAACTTGTGGAGGTCAGTTAATTTACCCTAAAATAATCCACTGACATTGATCCTTATCGCCGAATTAATGAACACAAATATTCAGGTCATCAAGTCATCAACAAATTAGATGTCGACCAAAGGTTGTCACTACCAATAAGAAGTCAACCCCAGGATTAAACATTGAAATTTTCAAAGCAATTTTTTTATAAAAAAAAAATTTAATTGGCCAATTCAACGGATAGGGTTGCCTAAATAATTAGGATTTGCCCAAGTAATCTGCAGGGTGTCAAACAATAACAAATCTTCAAAGCGCGACAGAGAGTTCTCTAGATAAAAATCAATCAGATGAAATGAAATTAAACTGGATGAACAGCCAAAGATTAGCCACCTATAACAGGGGGGGAGGGGGGGAATAAATAAGAATGTAATTTAGTTTAGTATTAAAATGCTAAAAGTTGCTATATAATAGAATATCATCATATTGAAACTAGCCAATCAATTCATGGTTCTATTCATACATAGTCAAAATAAATGCGATTAAAGAGAAATATATCACTAGATTTAGAAAAACAAATCACTGCATGTAATGATCCATGAATCCATCGGGTATGTCTCTTTAATCGGCAGAAATCTTAAGTGGGTATTGGAGGATACGAAACCTGAGTGGTGGTTCTGAGAGTGGATCGAAGGAGATAATTGAAGATCATCGTTTTCTTTGATATATTTGATTAGGTAGGCCAAGACCTGCAAAAAGCTATGCAGCTATTGCAGTTGCAGAGCAGAGCTGGAGAGAGAGAGAGAGAGAGAGGGGAAATGCTTTGGCAGCATGAATATTGGGTATCTACTAATATTGTAATGAAAGCAGTAATTACGTAACGGATTTAACTCTTCCTATTTACCTCCATAACATCCGACTGGGCCCACACTGTCCATCATTTTTGTGAGAAAATTACTAAAATGCACCACCAATTATTCAGGGTAGTGCTAGTCCGACTCTACGATTTCGTCACGCGTCATAATCACACATCCATTATCACGTTAGTCATATTATATATATCTATATATATATATATATATATATATATTTTATTTTATGTTTTTTTGAGATATCCCGTCCTTTAGCGCGACTCCTCCACGTCAGACAGAGACTAGTCGAAGTGTGTGATAGTGAGACCCTAAGAAAAATGGGGAGTTAGAATTAAAAATCTCTCACTAAGTAAATGTTTTAAAATTTAAATAAAAGAATAAAATACATTAATTAATTTTAAAAATTTTCTTGACACTTTAAGTAATAAAAAAAAACTTATTGAATTAAAATACCCTTTATCGAGGTCAAAAAAATAAATAATCAATTTCAATATACTAAGCATTTCTAATAATAAAAACATCATATTTTATGCCTAAATAGACAATAACCCGATATTACCTAATCATTCTTAGAGAAAATAATAGGATTGAAGTTTTCCGAAAAAGAAAAGAAAATGCCAAGAAAGTACTTGCAAGAACAATAGAAAGAGTTAATAGGAATTTCAACTATCAATCCTAACAATTGAATCAATTGACTAAGCTTTCCAAAAAATTCTTATACCATATAAATTCAAATTTATAATAATATTATTTTTGACACATATCAAAATTTAGTATATGACATAAATAATATCATGTGGACATAAATGAGGGTAGTTAAGGCTTGGGGAGAATTTTTTATTTGAAATTTTGTTATATTATTTATTTATTTTTTTCAAATATATCCTTTAAATTTATATTTATTCCTTAAGTTTATAATTTTTCACTCTTCATTTTATTGTTTTTTTTATTGGATTTCTTGTCTAATTTGTAAATTCATTTATATGTTACTTATTAAATTATTAATTTATATTAGATTTTTATATTTCTTTAATTTTTAAATTTAGGATTAAATTTAGCAAAAAAAATTGCACCCTCTAAAATAAATTCCTAATCTTGTTGATCGTCGAACTCCTAATCTTGTTAAATTTTAATATACATAATTATGAGACTCTTTTGTAATACTTTAGAACCAAACATTTTTCACGGATTTTGTTTTTTGCCCAAACTTGAAAATATAGGCACCCATAATTAATTAATATAATCTATTTTTTGGACAGTTTAGAATTATTAAGGGTCTTTAATTATTTGGCTTAATTTATCCATATTTCAGCAAAAAAATTAAGTTTAGGGTTGTTTAGCTTTATGAAAATTATGCCAAAACTGTTGTGGCATAATAGTATTTCCATACTAAGGTATTCATTTTTCAAACCATTAACAAAGATATGCCAATCTTGTCTTGGCCTAATAAAGTTATTTGAATCTCATTCTCTGGTAACTTTCCATAAATTATACTTAAAATAATATTATTTTTAAAAAAATTGATTTACTTAACAATTTGAGCATAAATAATCAGTATATTGTCAAAATCAATCGATTAAGTAAAAAATCAATCAACTGAATCTAATGAACAAATTGATGCTAGAAAAATCAATCGATTGGATTCTCAAATCAGTCGATTGAATGTTTTTGAAACAATCAACTGAATTGTGATTCAGTTGACTGAGTAGTAAGTTTAGTTGATTGATTTTGCCAATCTGACACTTTTAAATTCAAATTTTTTGTAAAATTGAAAAGAAGCAACGACCATATTTTGAATCTAATTGCTATATTATTGAAAGGCCCCTGTAAAGAGATTGCATATAACATTTATTGCTAACTCTTATATGCTCTAACATTCTCTACATTAAGAGTAATACTATCTTTATCTTAATATTTTACCAAAAAAAATTACTTACTGATATGGTTGTTCGGATGCTAGTGAATTCAACTTGTTGGTGTTAGTGAATTCAATCTCTTAGTGCTAGTCATGTCAAGTGAGTCTAATAAACTTAACTGACTAACACCCGAATAATTACGTCAGCAAATAAGAAAATTTGATAAAATTTTATAGTAAAGATAAGTGATTTGATCACATTTATTTTAAATCTAGATCTCAAAATTATAAATACTCAAGTATTTATTGATAAATAATTGATCTTGATTGTACCAAATTAGCTCTAGAAAAAAGTAAGTATTGGTAAAAAACTTTATATTCTCATTGTTGCGAGATCTAGAGAGTAGATTATCCTTGTGAGTCAAAAAAAAAAAAAATGCTGGGATAAATAGTAAGAAACACTTGGTTATAAAGATTTAATCTCTACCGACAAGAAATTCACATAGTGAAAATCGTAAATCGAGAGCTTGGATCAAATACACAAGGTAACCCAATTCTCATAAAAAGTGTTAGTATAACTCTCACCACACACTCTTTTATTTACTTTATTGGTATTGTAGTCAGAGCCGACACCATATCGGTGCTTAGGATTCAATGATTTGCTAATGGTCGCAGGTAGTTCTTCTAGCGTCACCGAATTTTGGTTACGACAATACCAAGAATTTTTTATTACCAATTTGGCAACACAGAGTGGGAGAAATCACTCTTATGGTGTTGTATGGTCCCTAATTTCTCTACATTTTTTTTTATTCAGTGGATAATTTCTTCTCAAAGCTGAATGCAAGTAGGGTATACCCGAGAGGTTCAAGAAGAGAAGCGAGGAAGACAGGTTTACCTAAGCTGTTGTAGAATGCTTCCATTCGTACCATCACTTCCCAATGCCAAGAAGATAGAGATTTCCAACTTATCTATATCTAATTTCAACAACAGCCCATGACAATGCCATCAACTTACTCCCTGAGAAGGAACACCTAATGCCAGACCAATCTCAAATCCTCATCCTTCTATTAAGGCTGGAAGAGAAAATAATACGAAAATCATTTTCCCGGATCTATGTATTTAATTCCAAGGCTACATGCAGGCATACACACCTGGGTCCGCCTTGCTTTCAATTCTTGTCCCTAAAACATAAGAAGGCGTCAACAGGGGTTTCAAAGGAATGAAGAAACAGCTCCCATCTCCCAATGTCATGCAGAACCCTTGCCAGCAAATGAGAAACCAACTTCTTCCATCAACATTGCAATGGAAGAGCACATAAAATTCAACCCATTTCAACTCAAGCAGCAGCTAAGCATTCAGGAAAAAGAAGATTTCAATTCGAGGATCAGTCAATTTGCATTTTTCATTGATTCACCACTTGAGAGTTGAGAATAAGATAATAAAGCCACATTCCAGCTTTGCTTAAAGCAATTCTATTCCTAGTTTTTCATTTTCATTTTTTTTTTGTTGGTAACAGTAAGAAAATAATAATATACAATTATTCTCAAGATGTGTAACCTTTTCTGTTGACATTGTTTCCATGGACAGCAGATCTCTTCTTCAATTTGCACCACAGTCCATTCTTTGTGTGAATTGTTGCCCCTGTAACAAGTTCCACAGATTCGGGTGACCCTTTCAGCTCCACATCGAACTTCTGTAACAACATAGTCAATGCCACTGTTGACTCCATGAGCGCAAATTGATCTCCAACACATTTTCTTGGCCCTCCGCCAAAAGGCAAGAAGGAAAAATCTGATATAATCTGATAATTGCAACCATAAACCCATTAACTTTAATTGATATATAACAAGTGAAAACATGCAAGTATATGTTATAAGGTAGCAACTAATAAGTGACCTCATTTGGGTATAATGCTCCAGGGCTTCGAGATGGATCAAAGCCCGCCCACCCTTCAATGCCTTCGCTCTTTCTTTGTGCTAGAAACCTCTCTGGTTCAAATTCATGAGGTTTGTCCCAAAAGTATGGTGATCTATGGAGATTATATACCTGATTGGATAAGTTTAAAAGAAAACTCCAGTCATAACAAATTAGAGCAGAAACCAAAGTGAAGAAAGAGAGCTTATAAACAGTTCTTCTATATGAAGGTTCATCATGCAAAATCCAATTATAACCATTTTATTTGTTTATTTATTTTTATTGTGAAAATTCAAGAAAGCTGATGCCCCTCACATATCCATCATAGTATAACAAATATTTGCTGAAGATGAAATGCATATAAATGAACCACTTACAGAAATAAAAATATCAGTTCCAGCGGGAATTGCATATCCATCTTTGTCACCATTATACCCTCCTGCATAATTGAAATAAAATTCCAGCCTTCACCAATAATACAAGAATCAAAATTCTTTACTAATAACAAATACTAGGTTGCTTTAATCCTTGTTATATGCTACATGAACATTTCAAAATTGAAATATATGAAATTGTTTTTATCTCTTTGTCATATCATTCAAATTATTTAGAGATTTACTGCACCCTCTTCAACCACAATAAGATGAGAAAAATAATAAAAAAAAAAATAAAAAAAAAATAGAAAGTTGTAGATGGAAAATTAGATGAAACAACAAAAAACCTACTGAACCCGCCAAGCAATAACCATTTTCACTCTCTTTAATTACATCTATGTATTATAAAATTATTAAGATTCAGAATCTACTCACATCTCATGCACGTACTTGGTCGTGAAAGAAGTATTAATGAAGAACATCAATGAAAAACAATGAAAGATCTGTTAAAGAAGGAGAGTATAATAGCAAATCTCATACAAAAATAGAGAGAAACATTCTAGCTGTCAAAAATTTAGATTATTTACGGCATCTTATTCATTATTTATCAGGTGGTGATATTGTCAGTCTCCTTTGAAGCTTCCAATGAAACTCAAAGCACATGTTCATTCCAATTCCTCTGGAAGTATTAAAAGATACTGAATATCATTTTCTTATTTATTAATAAATTAACTCGATACTAATACTGAAATTTATAACAATGCTGGTGGAAACTGTTCCGTAATCCTTATCATGAGAGGCCCCACAAGAATTTCATAGTTTGGTAAGAATACAAACCTTGATTATGTTAAAATATTGGCCCCTAATGAAAGTTGAAATAATTGGAGCAAGATATGGAAGTTCAGAAATTTTAAATCCAAAACATCAATTGGACTGATATTAGAGAACTTAAAGGACTTGCAAACTCGTTCATGGGGTTTTTGTTAGATTCATTAAATCTAAACCTCTGTTGCATGGACTCTTCTAAATGTGTTAAGTACCTGTGATGGACACATGGATATGGACATGGTTATGGGTTTGCATGTGGGATTTTACATCCAATATGTCTAGTCAACATGCACCTAATAACTGCATCTTTTTCATAAAAATGTTCTTATTATATTACTTTGTTACATTGTTGCTTTAAAATGAGTCAAGCACCAATGCTAAACACGTGTGCAATACAAACACTCCACTTTTCCCTAGGAAATGGCACCCATGCGACACCACTCCAATAGATCGCTTGGAAAAATATTTTTATCTATCCACAAAAAAAAAAACATTTTGAACATTTAGTTCCTCATGTCCTTAGATTTGATCATCAAATAAACCCAACATGTAACCACACCCAAAATACCTGATTCCATGCAATATAGGCCTAAAAGGATGCCTCTTGATTCCTGAGTCTAAGGCTAGCCAACCATTTCTCAAATAAACAGTCCAGCTCCTTGAATGCAGAACTCCTGAGTATAAGCATTACATGAGTTATGTGCATTGCGTGACACTAGTAAAATTGGGTTTCCATCAGATAAGGTAATGTTTGGACTCATCTCTCTGTCTCTTTCTCTCTCTGTGTGTTTGGACTCATCTCTCTGTCTCTCTCTAAAATTTCATCCCAGTCTACTGCTAAACCACTATTAGAATTGGTCTTAGAAAGGACATGCATATAAGCCATGTGAAGAGGATATGAATTACCAATGATTGTGTGACTAAAGATATACCAAATCTAAATTGGAATTTTGACCAAATAGATTGGGCAAAGTAAAAAGGGCTCAAAAAGTAAGCACCAGTTTCATGTCCCTCTCACATAGCGCACCTATTTGAGACCACACATAGTCCTAGAGTGAGATATAATCAATCAAGAAGTTTATGTTATAGGCTGCTAACCAAACCAAAAACTTCTAGCATGTTGGGAAGCTGATGTGGCACATGAGAAGCAATATCTAACGAGTATTCTGAGTCCTCTTGTCCATTGTTGTAAATATTGATTGTAAATATTAACCGAATCTGTAGCTTAATTTAGGCATTAAATTGAGCTTAAATTGTAACTTAATTTAGATATTAGATTGAGCTAATTTAGGTATTTAGATTAATTGATTGATTGTAGGAACTAATTTAGGATAGTTTCTTTATTTACTTGTAAGCTGTGACTATAAATCTTGACCTCTCAGAGAGAAGAATATCTCTTTTTCACTCTCTAAAATACTTTCGACATGGTATTAGATTGGGTTTTCTAAACCATAACTTTTATTTCTTAGTCCTCCCCTTCTCGGTGCCTCTCATTTCCCTCGGCTCCTTCAGCACCTCTCGGCCTCCTTGGCCCAAGCTCTCATCACCCTTGGCATAGCTTCTCGGCTCCCTTGGCCCAGCTAATCTCAACCAACTTCTCTCGCCTCTCAAATCTTTGCTTTAATAACTTCTTTGTCCTATCATAGCTAATAAATTGGACACCAAGAACAACAAAGATTCTTTTTTTTTTTATAGTATCACTGACCAATACAAAATTGAAGGGTTCCAATTACCTTCAATGGTCTCGCGTCGTGTCAGTTTCAGTGAAAACAAGTGGTAAGGCTTCTTGTCTTACAACCATCAAACCTACTAATATCACCAAGGTTCCCACTTGGGAACAAGAAGATGATCAGATTATGACTTGGCTTTGGAACAACTTGGAACCAGATATTTTCAATAATGTCACTTGTTTGGAATCTTCCAAAGCCATTTGGGACACTTTGCAAGAGTTGTATTCTTCGGACCAAAATCTCTCTCGTATCTATCAAATCTATAACGGCATTTTCTCCTTCCAACAGGGAGATCGCTCGATGAAAGAATATTTTTCCATCCTGAAAGGTATGTGAGATGAGTTAAATGTCTATCAATCATTGACCACTAACTTGAAAACTCAAAAATAACACAAGGAGGAATTTGAGTTGCTAAGTTTCTCTCTGGTCTCAAACCGAAACTTGCTCCTATCAGTTCTCAGATTCTATCTGGTAAGGATTTTTCCACTGTTAGTGAGACTTTTGCTCGTGTTCGGAGATTTGCCATTCATTCTTCTACTCCAGAGAAAGACACTCGTTCCGCTCTTGCTGCACCTCCTGGAGATCATGGTGGGCGTGTTTCTCCTAGTAGTAATTGTGATCTTAGTGGTTGTGTTAATCGTGGTGGTCGTAATGGTCGTGGCTCCAAGCGGTGCACTCATTGTGGCCAAAATAATCATTATGTTGACTACTGTTGGAAACTCCATGGCAAGCCCACTTGGGCTAACCGGGCTATACTTGAGGGAGAGCATTCTAAGTCGGTTTCTGAAGATCAGATCCTTATTTTCAAGACAAAGTATGATTCTATTCTTCAGCGTGCCAATGCCTCTTCTACTTCCACAGCCAATTTGGTCTCGTTATGTAACACATGTCTTCATTCTTCTTCCAGTACTCCTTGGATTCTTAATTCTGGGGCGTCTGATCATATGACAAGTAACTTGTCTCTTCTTTCTAATATTTTTTGTCCTTCTTTTCCCTCCTTTGTCACTATTTCTAATGGGGACTAAAGCTTGTGTTTAAGGAATTGGTAGTTTTTGCACTTCTAGTCTCACTTTTTTATCTGTTTTATATATACCACAATTTTCTTTCAGTTTGTTATCTATTCATAAACTTACCCAGTCTTTCAACTATTTAGTGACCTTTTATCCCTTTTATTGTGAGTTTCAGGATCTAAAGACGAAGAGGATGATTGGGGGGGGGGGGGGGGGAATATGAGAAGAATGGACTCTACTACCTTCAGTCATCTTGTCAGTTGACTCCTTTTGCTCTACATTCTGTTGTTTCTCCTTATCAATGGCACTATCGCCTTGGACACCCGTCTTCTGCAAATATTCGCCACTTAAGTCCTACTTTATCTGAATTTTCTAGTTTTAATTGTGACACATGTAAACTTGGTAAGCATCATAGAATTTCGTTTCCTCTACGTGCTGACCCCCCTCGTTTCCAATCTTTTGCACTAGTTCATTCTGATATTTGAGGACCATCTCAGACCACTAGTTTATGTGGTTCTCGATATTTTGTTACTTTTATTGATGATCATTCTTATTTGACATGGGTGTATGTGCTTAAAAATCATTCTCAATTGTTTAATGTCTTTTAATCGTTTTATGCTGAAATTTCTAATCAATTCAATGCCAAATTGTTAGCTTTTTGAACTAATAATGCTTAAGAGTATAAAGACAGTCATTTTAAACAGTTTCTCGAGTCCAAAGGCATTATACACCAAACATCTTGTGTCACCACCCCCTAACAAAATGGGATTGATGAAAGAAAGAATGGTCCCATCCTTGCTATAGCTCGTGCCCTTATGATCCAGATGCATATTCCTAAGTGTTTTTGGGGGGATGTTGTCCTTACAATTACGTAAAAATCACCTTATATTATGTTTCTTGATAAAACACATTTTTCCCTTTCCTCCAAAGTTTTTGGATGTGTTTCGTTTGTGCATAACTTGCAACCTGGTCGTGACAAACTTGACTCTCGTGCTTATAAATGCATATTTCTTGGTTACTCACGCGCATAAAAAGGTTATAGGTGGTACAATCCTATCTTGCATAAGCACTTTGTTAGTGTTGATGTCACTTTCTTTGAGATTGTTCCCTAGTATTCTCCAGAAGGAAGTCAGTTACAAGCACCATTATTTTCTGACCTTATTTTACCTACTAAGTGTTCCTACTCGCCCTCCTATTTCTCAGGTGTATGTTCATCGTCACCAGGCTGCAACGTCACTCTTCCTACTGGACCTTCTCTCTCACATCCTCCACTTACCTCGCCATCTGCCAATCCATCTCATTCTTCTGACTCTGATCTTGATCTGCCCATTGCAGTCCATAAAGGTACACGTACTTACATTGCTCATCTGATCTTTAACTTTGTCTCTTATGATCATTTATCATTTTCCTTTCAAGCTTTCTCTCTGTCCTTGTCATCTCATGTTATTCCTAAATCCTACAGGGAAGCTCTTTCCCATCTTGGTTGGTGGATCGCAATGGAAGAGGCAATGTATGCTTTGGAATTAAATCGTACTTGGGCTATTGTTCCTAAACTTGCTGGTGCTCAAATTGTTTGGTTGTCGTTGGGTCTTCACAATCAAGCAAAATCCTAATGGTACTATTGATCGGCTAAAGGCTCGCCTTGTGGTCAAAGGTTTTACCCAAACCTATGGCATTGATTACAACGAGACTTTCTGTCCTATTGCCAAATTGAATTTTGTTCAAGTTACATATTTCTTGCTGCAAATTGAATTCTCTCCTGTTGCCAAATTGAATTCTTTTTGGGTTATCATATCTCTTGCTGCGAATCTTGATTGACCTCTTCATCAGTTCGATTTCAAAAATGCCTTCCTACATGATGATCTTGTTGAGACTGTATATATAGTTCAACCACTTGGTTTTAAGTCGAAGGGGAGTTATGTTTGTCATCTTCAGAAGTCGATTTATGAACTCAAACAGACTCCCAGAGCTTGGTTTGATAAATTCAGTAAGGCAATAGTTACTCATGGTATGACTCGGAGCCAAGCTGATCACTCGATATTCTTTAAGAAGACGCAAAATGGTATCGTGATTTTAGTTGTCCACGTAGATGATATTGTGATCACCGGCAGTGATAAGGCAAGTCCAAACATTGATTCGCCATCTTGGTTCCATCTTTCTCACCAAAGATCTTGGAAAGCTCCATTATTTCCTTGGTATTGAGGTTGCATGATCAAAAGCAGGGATCAGTTTGTCTCAAAGGAAGTATACTCTTAATATTTTGAAAGATACATGTTATCTTGGCTCTAAACCTGTAGCTACGCCTATGGAGACCAATCTAAAGTTGATGCCAGATGAGAGTGATTTGGCTGAGGATCCAGAAATGTATCGAAGATTCATGGGTAAGCACGTTTACCTAATCATTACTCAACCTAACATCTCCTATGTAGTTAGTGTTGTGAGTCAGTTTATAACTAGTCCTCGAGTTCATCATATGGATGCAGTTACTCGTATATTGAAGTTTCTTAAGAATACCCTAGGATGTGGTCTTCTTTATCAATCATCTGGACATCTTCAGATTGAGGGATATATTGATGCTGATTGGGCAAGATCACCTTTAGATTACAAATCTACCATTGGTTATTGTACT
>CM018046.1:44861205-44931075 GCA_008638375.1 Nyssa sinensis
TTTTAAAATTTTATTTTCAAACCTTTTGCTTTATTACCATCAGAATTCAATATCAATGGTATTGTGTTCCTTCATCATATGTAACTTCTTTGTTTCTTTGTTTTTCTAATTAATGTTTTGATAATTTTCTTTCTCCTACTAAGAATGGATGTCGACATAGAAGAGAGAGTATTAATCAAGTTTTGGAATTAAATGAGTTATGTTGGGTTCTATTCTTGACTTCCTCACCAGTCGGCAAGGGGGATGCAAGGGTAAAAAAGTTAGACCTTAATGGATTTTATCACCACCTTGTGTTATGTGTTGCATTTGGATGGAAAGAAGTAGAAGTAGAGTATTCCAATGCTTTTTTGAAACTACTAATGCTCCAGAGTTTTTTTTTTTTGGAGTACAGGTCCTTCTAGTTGGACAGATTCTTTCATAGTTTTTTGAGTGATTTGTGGAACGGGGCTAATTGTAAGTTTTTGTATATGCCTCATGTACATGGGTTTGTCCCCTTGTGGCGCCCTCTAATGATATTTTACTTATCAAAAAAAATATTGAGATATGAATGATGAAAATTCTTTATGATTTTAGGAAGGAATAGAGTAAGGCCTTCACCTTCCCTCTATCCCTTATAGAAGTACTAGCAGTTCATGAATTTGATAAAATTAGAAACAAAAATGATAAAATTAGGCAGTTTTACTAATAATTGGTATTGAGCATGTAACACTGATATATATAGATATATATATTATATACAGATGTTAGATAATCTATGTATAGTGTTTTCCTATAAGTTATAACAGTATCAAGATTTACATGCATTTTTTTTCCTTTTTTTAATAGGTAAATCTCTCACACACACACACCACTTTGCTCCTTAAGGAGACTTGAACCCTCAACCTCCCATATGAAGAGATGGAGGAGGTACCAACCAAGCTAGAGCTTGTCGGTATCAAGATTTACATGAATTAATAATAATGTCTCTTCAAACATTTTCCAAGGTTCCATCCAAATTTTAGAATACATATCCTTTAGTACGTCTGTATGACAGATCTAAACATCCACATTATCATAGACAATAATAGCCTTATTTGTAGCTCAATCTAAGTTAATAGAACAATCCATGACAATACTCATGTTGTCATTCACAAAATAACCAAGAGTTTTGATGTATTTCAATGTTGCAATGAAAAGGTTCATAGAAAGTGTACTCCGCAACCTACTCCAATTTTTTAAGTGATTCAAAAGTTGTTCTCCCTTGACCAAGGACCAAATCAATTTCTGCTTGAGCTTTTCTCATTTTGGAAGGATTCTGCAACACAGCCATTTTGTTATACATTAATTTGGTCACATAATTGTAAAATGATTTCATCAATGGAAAATAAACAAGAATAAACATTGATCAATCCACACTTCTTTTGTTGAAATTAGTGTGACTAATTTAAATGTTGTTCTTAAAAAAGAAACATACCTGCGCAAGTAGGAAAACAGCCCAGGTAAGAACAGCAGCTGTTGTTTCATGGCCAGCAATAAGCATTGTCATCAGGTCATCCCTTAGCTGTTGAAACGAAATTATAGAGGATTATGAAAGATAGATAAAAATGATTTTGAACTGCAATTAAAGTCCCAAATAATTCTCAAATGCTTTTAGGGGCTCTAGCTGGCTGAAGACAGAACCAACCTGCAAAATTGGCAAATTTTGTTCCAGGAGTTGTTTGGAAACACTTCAGAAACACAACAGAAATTGCACAAAAAAAAAAAGGGTTTGTAAACACATTAAAATGTTCTGAAACAAAACATAAATGTCTGTGTATGATTAATTGAACATGTTTGAAGTCTATACATCCATCGAACTGCTTCAAGGAACCACTTCTCACTATCTTGTTCCTCTCCTGTATCTTTGGATGTCTATGTTATGTTCATGACCATCGGTCCTGCAGGAGTAAGCTTGATCCCAAAGCACTATGTTGTGTTTTCTTTGGATAGTCTTGCTACTCAAAAGGAGAATAAATGTTATCATCTCCTGTCCAAAAAGGTGTTCATTAGTATGGATGTTACTTTTCATGAGTCTCAGGTGTATTATGATTCTTCCACATCATCTCTTCAGTGAGAGAAGTTTAATAGTACTCAAGAGGAAGAGATGATGCTTTCTCAACTACTTTTGTTTTTTTAGCCCGTCTTCTTCTTCTCAAGTTCACCCGTCTTCTCAAATTGAAGATCACTTTCCAGAACTTCAAGTTGAGTCTCTTCAGTCTCAACATTCTATTGAGGGGGACCATACTCAGACTCCTTGTGGTTGGTTGGATAGGAAAGACTAGAGGAGATATGCTAGGACTAGATAGATTCATCTTAGGTGTAGAGAAGAGCTGATTACCACCTATGTGCCTCCAAGCCTTTTGTCATCTCTAGCTCCACCTCTTGTTTGCAGTCTCATCTGTTGGTGAGCCTTCTAGAGTTAGTAATCCTTCTATTGATGACACTAATATTCCTATTGTCATTCGTACGGGTGCTAGATCTTGTACTCAACATCCTATTTCTAAATTTGTTTCCTAAAATGCTTTATCTTTTTCTTATTGTGCTTTTGTTTTGTTTTTGTCTTTTGTGTCTATCATTCGGGGGTGGAAGGAAGCTTTTGCAGATGCGAAGTGGAAGGAGGCTATGATAGATGAGAAGAAAACCTTATCCAAAAATGGAACATGGGACTTGGTATCACTTCCAAATGGGAAGAAAATTGTTAGTTGTAAATGAGTTTTCGCCATCAAGCAATATCCTGATGGAACTATTGACAAATATTAAGCTAGACTCAGTTATATGGCATAGATTATCAAGGAACCAAGGATCAAAACTTTTTTTTTCCCATCGAAACGGCTAAAATGTTTCCGTTTCTCAATGAATCGAAACAAAACACTAATGGAATACTGAAATTCACATGTTTCCATGGAAACAAAGTTGTTTGCGTAGAAACATACTGAACCAATGGAAACATTTTTTTCTTATCAACAATAATTCTAAAAGTTGGTAAAAGATAAAAAATACCAACTTATCAAAAAAAAAAAAAAGTTAGTAAAAGATAATATCAATTTGTTTTCAAATGAAGGAGGAGATTGAAGTATTAAGACCAAAAATTACAAGAAGATATTTCTATTTTTTTTCCAAAAACAGAAGACAAGGAAAAGTAGAAGTAGTAGAAATAAAATGAAGATAAAAAATTTATTTTAATACTTAGTTACTTATTATAATGGGTTTAAATTCCTATTTGTTTTACTTATTATTTTAATATATAACTTGTGTCAAATTGTCTAATTCATGGATATTACACAATATATATCTATTATATTATGGTATTGCATTTAATTATAATAATTTTACATATTTTATAACAAATATATAATAATTTCATATTACATAAAAAAAATTTAGAGCTAAATCTTTTATACAAGTTTTTAATTAGTAAAGAGTTATTCAGTAGTAATGATTAATTCACATTTACATTTTTTTTCAATTTCACTTTAATATCTTCTTGTGTGGATGAATATGTACCCTAAAACATTTTCAATTAATTAATATTAATATATATCTTCACACATTCATATATTTTACTTTATGTTTTCAAATGTTTCTACACATTAATTTTTTTCATCATTTCCACTATGTTTCCGAAATGTTTCCGTTTTATGCGTGACTGAAACAACACTACAAAACAAAATTTCGATCCTTGCAAAGAACATTTGTGCCTATTGCCAAGATAGATTCTATTCAAGTTCTACTTTTCTGCACATGTAGCTTGGGATGGACTTTACATCAATTAAATGTGAAGAATGCTTTTCTTCATGAGAATCTTGAGGCAGAGGTATATATAGAGATACCTCCAAGTTTTTCTTCTCAAACTACTAAAGGAAAGTTTGCAAGATAAAGAAGACATTGTACGGGCTTAAGCAATCTCCAAGGGCTTGGTTTGATTAATTTCACATGGCATGATGAAATTTTACTGTTTTAGTATAGCAAAATCATGCCAATCATACTATGTCCATCAAACGAGTAGGTGATAAAATTACTATTCTCATTGTGCATGTAGATGACATAGTTATGACAAGGAATGATGATGAGAAGATATCGAGGTTGAAAACTCATTTAGTCAAGGAGTTTGAGATTAAGGATTAATAGTATTTTCATTTCTCAAAGAAAGTACAATCTTGATTGGCTTTAAGAAACAGGTATGTTGGGTTGTAAACCAGTAGATTCTCCCGTAGAGGCTAATAATCTTCTTAGAGAAGATCAGGTAGATAAGGGAAGATATCAAAGGGTTGTCAACCAAAATCTAATTCTCAGCTATTTTTCATTGGTGTCAAGTTGTCAACCAAAATGATTTTGTTGGGTTGTAAACCAATAGATTCTCCCGTAGAGGCTAATAATCTTCTTAGAGGAGATCAGGTAGATAAGGGAAGATATCAAAGGGTTGTCAACCAAAATCTAATTCTCAGCTATTTTTCATTGGTGTCAAGTTGTCAACCAAAATGATTTTGTTTAAGTGAATTTTGTTGTGGCGAAGCAATTCTAATCCATTAGTTGTTAAAGTCACACGAAAAGTGTAACCATTCTTGTGGTTAAAGTAGAAGGATCAATCTTCCTATCAAACTAATCATGTATGCCAAGCTTCTCTTGGCCCTATAGTGTTTCTCCCTCCCAAATTTTGCCATATCAAAGAACAACACACTAAATACCTATTTCAATACTTTTGCACTAGTGCATACAATGCCCTCAAATCCTAAATGTCCAGTCAATTTTTTAATGAACGAATCGTATGGATTGGATTGATATGTCTACCTTACGACTGACATTAAGGATTTGAGGGTATTGTACGGGGGGGGCACTCCGAGTCCGTTCCCTCATTCCCACTAGAATAGAACATTTAGGATTTGAGGGTATCCTGCTCGTGCTCCCCCCGGGAAACCCCCAGCTTGAAAGAAATCTATGTGTGGTATTTTCAGGGAGTAGCGACCACTTTGAGTCTGTTAATCCTCTTTATTCTTGCTTTCGACTGAAGCGAATTTCTTTTGGTGAGAATGATTAATTTTGCTTTTCCACTTGCAAATGTCAAATTTAACAAAGGTTCCAATCACTTTACAACAACAGAAAGGTCCCATCAAAAGATAAATGCATATAATCATTAAGGGATGAAGGAAAATACTATTAAGATCATTCAAAATAACGTGATAGATCAATCAGTTATGGGGTATTCTGATCGAGTTAATTTTTGGCAAGAATTCCTTTTCAACAGAAGCATCAAAACAAGCATTGCAGATACTCACTTGACGATCATCAACATCAGCTTCCCTCATATCAACCAGAAAACGCAAAAGGCTTGCATCCTGCAAACTTTTATAGTTTCAATGCCTAAATTCACATAACTAGGTTTCAACATTTTATAAAATTCTTAAGTTATATTTACCCTTTTTTGAATTAGAAAACAAATGAAATTTGGAAAATATTTCTAGTACAAGATAAATACTTACTTTTAGACTTGAGTAGTCCCTTTGTTGCAGTTTCTCGACATCAGTTTCCTGTAGTAGAATGCAACAAAATTATGTTTAGATACTGGAGACTAAAGTACTAGTTTTTCTACAAAAAATACCAGTACCAATTGTGATAAGCATACATGGATGAGAGAGATTATGTTTTACATGCATTAGAAGTTCATCAATGCTCTTCAACGGTTACATCAATATTTTTCCAGTAATTAGCTTTCATTTTGATACGATGAAATAGTAATGGAATATTTTCATAGGTTTCTTGCATCCAAAAGCAATTGGATTCTTGCCAAGGGTTAATTAGGGGCCAGGTTGACGGTGAAAACTAATTATGTAAGTTACGGTATCATTTCTTCAAGGGGCATCTAGATGTTGATTTAATTGCTGAAAAAATCCTATGCATTCACAGGTTCTTTCTGTTTCTTTTGAACGGAGTTGTCAATTTTACAAGGTTTATTATTGTAATTTCTTGGTTTATTATATATATAAAAGCAGATAGAAGCAGAACAGTGTGCTCTCATTTTTCTCACTTCCTCTTTCATTTTTCCACTCCTAGTAATTGAAGCCTACGAAGCATGTTGGTAATAGAGAAAATAAAGCTGGGGACGGTGCTCAAACAACCTAAAAACAGCCCAGGAATGCTTTTGTTAGCACTGCAGGATGATGACATCAACACTGTTCAGACTAGTCATCTGATGCCACCATCTGACTCATCTTGCCCAATCTACTATTCTCCAAAATTTGGTCCTAATCCAACCTTGTTTGGTTGTGTTTTGAACTCATTATATAGCTGCAGAAAAAATGGACCAGTTTTTACTCAATCTGAATTTTGACCTATTCTGAGGTTCTTTGCTGCAGAAATTGATGCTGCTAGGGTCATTTTTTGATGACTCAACAATCCATGATTTTCATTGAGTAATATTTTAAAGTGATGAGGTTGGTACAGCGGGTGCATTCTGCTTGCTGCTTTGTATTGCATTTGGACTTGCTGACATCGGATTTGGTTTCACACGGGTTCTTTGATGCTGTTCCGCCCAATTTTGGTGGGTTCCCTTTGATTTTGTTTGCCACTGCCCATGTAGTTGGTCAGTATCCACATCGTTTGAAGTGTTGGTGGTGGATGAAGATTTGAGGCATGACAAAGACTAGTCAAGTTTCCCCAACTATTCTTGGCAGAAGAATGGGTCAGGTTACTGACCTTGTAGATAATTTCACCCTTAAAATAAAAAACATGAAATTGAAAGGTAAAAATTGTCTTGCCTGGTCACAGTTAGCAGTACTCTTCATTAAAAGCAAAGGGAAGATTAGTTATTTCAGTGGCAAGATCAAGGAACCAGATATACATGATCCCACTTATGAGATGTGGGATTTTGAATATTCTAGAATTATGTTCTGACTCCTTCAATCAATGTAGCCTGAGGGGTGCGATCATACCAGCCCTAATGCACTGGATCCCTTCAGAACTTCGTAGTGAAGAGTGCTAGGATGGGTGACCTCCTAGAAAATCCTCGCGTTGTGCCCCTTTTTATAATTATAAAAAAAAAAAAAAATCAATGTAGCCAGAGATTAGCAAGCAATACCTTTTCTTCAGAAGTGCTAGCAAAATTTTAAAAGTTGTTGAGCAAACCTATTCGAAGATGGAAATGCCACACAAATTTATGAGTTGAGACAAGAGATCCATAAGACTAAACAAGGATATATGCCTCTTGCTTCCTATTTTGCTATATTGCAAAGGTAAATTCTATAAAATGGCTATCAGACCAAAGATGTATGGATTAGGATGTTAGTTGTATGGAATAGAATGTTGGGCAGTTAAAAAACAACATTTAATAAACAGAGTGTAGCTAAAATGGGGATGTTGAGATAGATGTGCGGCAAAACAAGAAAAGATAAAATTAAAAATGAATACATTCGTGAGATGGTAGGAGTAGCACCTATCAGAGATAAAATAAGAAAAATCCGGTTAAAGTGGTGTGGAAATGTAAATGAAGACAACTAAATGGATCAATGAGGAAGAGTGACATGGTTCATGTCGAGGTTCATACTAGAGGGTGGGGGAGAGACCAAAATTAACTTTGGTAGAGATAGTAAAAAAAAATGATAATGTGTGGTGTAACTGAGAAAATGGCCTTAAATAAAGCAGAATGAAGGTGAGACAGGATTCATGTAGCCCACGCTAAATAGCTGGGATAAGGCTTTGTTGAGTTGAGTTGAGTATTGAGCAGGATAATATCTTTGACTTCTTATCGGGGCTTAATATGAAACACGAACAGATTCATGTTCAAATCATGGGAAGGGAGCTACTTACCTCTCTTAACTAGGTATACACGTTTATTTAGGGGGGTGATAGCAGGGGTTATGCTATGCTTCATTTTGTTTCTAAAAAGAGATTTGTTCTTGCCCCATCTATTCCGTCAAACATAGTGGATCTTATACAAAAGAGTAAAGAGAGAAATAGTACATTCATGGGCCCATGAGTCACCCATTGCCCCTTTCACATTTTCTCATTTAGTTGTTTCTACTAAAACACTTGGTGCATCCTTATCCCTATCATCCCTTTGGATCATTCATTCTAGACCTTCACAACACAAAAGATATGCCAAATTTATTCACTTCCTATAACCCTTGCTTTGGTTGAGAGAAGCAAAGAAGAGCGGCATGGTTCTTAATGAAGGGTCGTGCTAGGGGGTGGGGGCGACCAAAATTAACTTTGGTAGAGTTAGTCAAAAATCATAAAGGAACTCAAAATTCTATGTTTCAGCAAATGGGGGATTCTACCCCATCAAAAGTTCTCCAGTTGCTCTATAATCAAAATTTCTACCAAAGGCACAAAGGAGACATCCACCAAGCCTCCCTAGCCCTCCTACTCACTTTGAATCTTCTTCCATTAGAAAGTATCTCTACCACCAAGTGGGGCCTAACCCATAGAAACCCAAACAGAGCAAGAATAAGGGCCCATAAATCTCTCACCACTGGGCAATATAAGAGCAAATGACTCACAAACTCCCCACCCCTTTTGCACAAACAACACCAATTAACAATAATTTGTCTTCTCCTCCTCAAGTTCCTAAAGTCAAATTCTGCCCAAAGCTGCCATCCATCCACATAATGTCACCTTAGTAGGACCTTTTATGCACCAAATAACCTTCCACGGGAAGCGGAAGGTTATTTGTCGATTGTGATGGTGATATGGCAGGGGTATGATGATTAGAGTGAGCCGTTGCAGCAATTAACAGTGACAATGAAGGCTGCTGGAACCCCGTAACAATGACCGAAGATGTTGCAAATGATGGCCAGAGGGTCTAAACAAGACGTCAATGATGAACAGTGACAACAAGGCTGCGGCTGTGCGTGATGACAATGAATAGGCTGATTACGGTGATGTAGATGAACAGTGAGGAATCAAAGTTAGGCTCTGATAACAAATGGTGTAGGACCAGTAGAGGAAGAAAGAAAAAAGAGAATAAAGATTAGAAAAGAGAAGAAATCAAGAAAGAAGAGAGAACCAGAGAGATCACAATCTCAATATCAATATTCAATATTCAATATTCAATATTCAATAATTCATATCTACTTATTCTATTACATCAAAGGCCTTTATATAGGCAAACCCTAATTAAACTTGCCAAAATAAAAACTTCCTAAATAACATAAATAAACCTAAAATACCATAATAGCAATTACCAAAATTGCTCTAAAATCCTAAAAGTAAGAAAGTATAAAATAACTAAAAATAAATTCTAAACCCTCCAAATTGATCGCCCAATTCCTTTGCGTTCCCCATCACCTTGTCTAACCCCACCATGAAGCAAAGTAACCCATAAATTCCCCTCTTTGAATTCCACCACCATACATCATCCTCCGTGTTGACGTTTATATTCAGACTATATAAATTACAACAGAACTCCGAGATCTCATCCAATTCTCAATATTACAGCGGCTTGATATAAAAAAAATCCCATAATACCCCAATCCTTGCGCTCCCCATACAATCAACCAGATATCATCATTTAATGAGCATGGAAGTCTTCATCAAACATCTTTTTTTGTAAACCACATAGCAAAATGATGTTGCTAAAAGGAAAATTTACCATCTTATAGAGGTTACTCATTCTTAAATGATTTCCATATTTATTCCAAACCCTACTAGAGTTACGCTATTCTAACTAACGTAATCATACCTAGTGCACAAGGCTCTCGCATTCAATAAGGTCTAGGAGAGATTAATAGTGGACAGCCTTACTTGCATTTTGTAGAGGTTGCTTCCTAGGACTGGAGCCCATGCCACTAAGTTGAGTGGACAAGACCTTGCCATTGCGCCATGCGACAAGCGCTACTATTCTAACTACAACATATCATATAACCAACATGCCTTCGACATTGCTATATTTTCAAGAACCTCTTGAAGTCTTGTCTAATCCTCCTTCCCTGTTTTCCATTACTTCAAAAGTTTTTGGGTGTGTGTGCCTTGTTTATGTTCGTGATCAAGCTCGAAGCAAACTTGATCCTAAGACTTTGTATTCATTAGTATTCTTCTACTCACAAGGGCAAGAAGGGTTATTGTTATCTTATAGGGAAAAGTTCATTTCTATGTAGGTGCCTTTCTTTGAGTCTATGGTTTGCTTCCTTTTGTCAAAAACTTCTCTTCTATGTCTACACTACACTACAAGATTGGAAGGATGCACTTTTGAGCCTCGATGGAAGGAAGCTATTATGGAGGATTTGAGAACGCTTATGAAAAATAATACTTAAAAGCTTGTACATTTACCTAGAAAGAAAAAAAATATAAATATATGTATGTATATATAGTTGGGGTGCAAATGGGTGTGTTTACTGTAAAACATGGTGCAGATGAGACTATGGAAAGATACAAGGCAAGGCTAGAGACTAAAGGCTTTACCCAAACTTTTGTTGTTGTGGCAAAGATAAATTATATTCGAGTTTCACCTTCCCTTGCAACAATCTTGGACTGACCTCTATAGCAATTAATGTGAAGAATGCTTTCTTTATGGAGACTTGGATGAAGAAGTTTACAAGGATGTTCAAATTTCACCTCCCTCAATTGAAGGGAAAGTGTGTAAGCTGGAAAGAGCATTATAAGATTTGAAGTAGTCTCTAGGGAATGGTTTGGGAGATTTAGTAAAGCCATGCAGAAGTATAGATATAATCAAAACCAAGCTGACAACACCCTCTTCATCATGCACTTGCATAGTTAGACTAGTACCCTAGTAGTTTGTGTTAACGATATTATGATGATTGGAAATAATGCTGAAGAAAATCAATTGTTGAAGGCTAATCTGGCTAGGGAATTTTAGATAAAGGAATTGATAAGCCTAAGAATTGAGGTATAAGGGAAAATAAAGGCATCTTTATATATATATATATATATTCCAACTTGTCAGTTAATATAATTTATGCAACACAATAAAAGCTTTTTCTATTCGTTTGTTAACTAATTTATGTATTGGATTGGATTAGCCCCATTGTCGGGAACTAATGATTAGCGGATTTGATGCAAAGAAACTCGTGAGGATTTGTTGTGACAATAAATCTACCATTAATAGTGCACATAACCCAATGCAGCATGACGGGATGAAACACATTGAGATAGATAGGCATTTTATAAAGGACAAGTAAATTGCAAGGCTTATATGCACAACTTATGTGAAATCAAGAGATCAATTAGCAGACTTATCGACTTGAGGAATGTCTAGTGTGAGCTCTCATTCTATCATTTAAGCAAGCTGGGCATACACAATCTATTTGCACCAGCTTCAGAGGGATGTGTTGAATGGAATTGTGAATATTATATTGAAATTTCATGGTTCATTGCAAATAATAGCAAATAAGAGGGGTAACGGTGTTCTCTCAATTTTCCCATCTCTTTTTTGTCTCTCTTCTACTTCCCTCTTATCTCTTTTCTTGCTCTTTCACGTTTTCATTTCTTGCGATCAAAGCCTACAAAACAACTCTTCCACGACTATGCTTCCAGGTTAAATGCATTACGTATCCTAATAATACCAATTAGTAACATATCACATCAACAGTACTACAATTATGGTTATTCAAATAGATGTAATAATCATATAAGAAGCAGTAGTAAATAGGAAATGGAATGTGAATGTGAAAGTAACTTCAAACAAAGCCTTCAAGGGAGATTATGATTATTTGGTTGTTCTTTCAACTGAATTTAATATAAAAACCCATTCCATCGTTCAGCTTGTGTATCTTCTCACCTGTCTGGTTTCTTTGGCATTTCTGATGAGACCGTCAAGACAGTCATTGATGACCTTAAGGTCATTATGGAACTTTCTTTGCCTGGGGACTATCCATCTTGCCAAAGGGATTTTCCAATAAGGAATATAGAAAGTTGACCGATGCTCAGCTTCAAAAAGTGTTCCATATACTGCCTGTAATATATTTGTAGAAGAGCTGACCATGAGTTCATAATAGGCAACAATTGGGGATTTTTGTGGGGGGGAACCAGACACGGGGAAAAAAACAAATAAAACCAAAGTAAAAAAAAAAGGGACAGTGTTTAATAGAACTCATTAACTCAGTATGAAGAAGGGTTTTTCAAGATTCAGGTAGAAAATAATCTTTATCCTGATAACGACTGTAAGAGAGTTGCAAATGATATTGTTGCAAGACCCCTAAGGAGAGGTTCAAGGAGGAGCTAGAAATAAAAAAATGTGTGTCCTTTATAGGCATTTTGATCATTTCCAAAAAAATTTCCAGCATTAGGATCTTGATGACCAGTTAATATTTGACATTTTCATCTACGATGACAACCAACAAGCAGATCATTTTTAGACCTGCTGTTAAAGTCATGGATGCTGCATTGCACCAAAAAAAAAGGGGGGGGGGGGGATTTAAATCATACATATTGGACTGTTTTGACATCACTCTACAATATTGAAGACAAGGAATAATTAATTTCATATCATGTCATTATATTAGGCCCAATAACTTGCAGCAGATTCCCTAACAAGTACCATTATCACCATTAAGAGCATATAAATTGGACATCATAAATGGTTTTTTTTTTTATAAGGAAGAATGTACAACAATGATTTCAATAATTTAATAAGAAGCTTGGTATGAAATGAAACAGACGAGACAAGATATTCTTCAGTAGTAGACCAAGGACCAAAACGAAACAAAATAAGTACTAGCTGAATCAATAATGACACTAATAATGCAGATGGAAGTGACTGCTTGTCACATAGAAGACCCCCAACCATAGTCTGCTTCACAGTGAGCCAAGGAAAAATAAATAAAAAATCCCAGTAAATCTGGAAACTACCAAAGTGGAATCATAAAGAAGAAGTTTATTAAACACATGAGAGTGTCTCCAAGCCTTGAGAAGCTTCAATTAACTGAAGTGCACCAACTAAGTTGCGATAGAGTGTGGGGTCGGGTAAAGGATCATCATCATTTGCACCAAGTTTCTGGCCACTTGCTGTGGGAGAGGAATATGGTTCTGCTGAATCCATGTGAGCCCGTTTTAACAAGTCACTGGCATACTTAGTTTGTGTGAGATAAAGAGAATCACTTGCATACGATGCTTTAATGCCAAGAAAATAGTGAAGCTTGCCAAGATCTTTCATAGCAAAGAGAGAACCCAACTGCTGAGTAAGATGAAGAATATGAGAGGGATCATTTCCAGTGTTGAGAATACCATCATCATAAACCAAGAGGAAGATTAAACTGTCAATATCCTGATAACTAAATGATGTAGGATGTGCTCTGATACCAACTGACGCAAAACGGAAACGGGAAAAAGGAATTGAGCGCGTCAAATTCCTTGGTCGAAGGCATGGCATCAAATTTTTTTATTTTTTTATTTTGATAAGTAAGATGAAGGCATGGCATATTGACAAATAGATGTTAGAAAATTCTAAATGAAAAAACAAATGAAAGATAAAAGAAAGAAAGACAAAAGGAGAAGAAAGAAAAGGAAAGAGAGACGGACAAGAGAAAAAGCGTATAAATAATGCACATAATAGTGACACAAATGTCCAAAAAAATCCACTTCACATTTAGGCACTGAGAACAAAAAAAAGAATATATTAAAAAAAAAATTCCTGATATGGAGGTAATATTAACCAAGTGGAAGAGAATAGTTTGTATTGCATATTTTTTGCACAAGCATTATCATAAAATACAAATTTTCTTTATTAAATACTAGAAGACAACTCACATAATATGCCAAATAAAAATAAAGTCTAAAGATGACAGACAAGATGAAGTCTAAGAGAGAATTTTTTAGGACATAAAAAACCCGCTTTCAGCACACATAAGAGATACATGCATGCTACAAGATAAAAGATCAATAATGATAGCTACACCACAAAATTTAGATGCACAAACAGATAAACACCACAACATAACTTTAAGAACATTTATCATCTTGTCAAACCTTAATGACAGGGGATTCGTTTGTGACAGAACCAAAATCATAGTTAAAAACACCAAGCCCAATAATATCAAGCGCCAAACTTGAAAACTCTGCTTCCATATCCAACTCGATTGGATTCCCTCCACTCGAACTCTCTCCTTCTAGAAGCTTGTCAAATTTCAATATTGTTCTTTCACAACAATCTGTAAATATTCTGACCATAGCTTCCAAGTACAAGGAATGGAAGCCAGGAGCAATAACTGCAAACAATATGGTAAGAAAAAATAGCCACTCATCAATAAGAACAAGCTCCAACAATTAACAGCCAAGAAAGCATATATCACAATGAATTTGGGCATGGTAGAAAAAACAAATATAGAAGTTGTACACAAACTACAAATGCATATATCACATGATGTCACAGTGACTTGTGTATACACCCAGTGTACATGATATCACCCCTATAGTACCTTTTAGTGACAATTACTTGTCAAAAAATGATGAAATAGAAATGTGTTATAATATACCCATGCAACATGTAATCAAAATTGTAGTGCACATAAATTTTGTGGAATGTATATGGATTGAATGAACAGAAAAAAAGATGGCAGTGAAGTCTTCTTTGAAAGAGTGGAGAGCTAGGGTGAGGGATCTCCAAAAGACCAAGATACTGACCATTCTAGTTGTCTGAAGGAATGACTTTGGAGAGAAGATTCTGGAATGAGCTAATGTAGGTGCGATAGGTACAGCCAGGAGAGGGATAGCATTGTGGGACAAGAGGGCAGCATCTACAGAAGGGGTAGAGGTGGAGAATGCACCTACCAAGAGAAAGGTCAATGGGTCCACACTCGGCAACATCAATGAAGGAACTTTCTAAATTCATTGGTTAACATAGTTCGACTGAGGGGTTACCAGTAGTTTGTTTAATTAAAATTCAGCTCTTCCCGTCTTCTTAGGTTGAATGTTCTGAGAATTTATTGGCTGTATTATTTCCTTGGTATAGTGCCTTTTTGCCTATCCTTCTTGCTTTAATTCTCTCATATGCTTCTTGTGTTGGCTGATTGTTGAGTTGTAAAGAAAGAAAAGAAAGTTAGGGAAAAAAAGTGGGCTTCACACCCTTGAATGGTGAGATAGCCCTTTGTATATAAATAGTAATAAAAATTACAGAACCATCCCTGCTTAACTTAAACACAACTAATAACTCTTAACACTCACCCTCAAACTGAAGCATAGATCAGTTTGTTACAAAGATCAGAAAAAAATGTCTCTTACAGCCTTCATAAACATTTCTCTTAACTAATCACTCAACCTAACAAATGATGCAACAATTTGTTTCCTTATCACCGTATCCTCAAAAAAATAACAATCAACTTAAATGTACTTGGTTCACTCACGAAACATGGCAACTTGATTATAGCAATACATAATCATGGGCTTCTCCCTAAAAAGCCCCACATCCTACATAAGTGATTTCACCCATATCATTTCACAAGCTAGGTGAGTCATAGCTCTATATTCAGCTTCTGCACTAGATCTAGCTGTTGAGAGGTTAATATACATTGTTGGCCCATTCTTTAACAGCTTAAACTTTTAGAGCAATTGTTAATGTAACATGGTATATGAGCCTTGATTGTGAGAGGTTTTGGATTCAAGTCTCTCTATTTGCAGTGATTCCCCATTTGCATTTGCATTGATTCCCCATTTGCATTTGCATTGATTCCCCATTTGCATTTGCATTCTCTTCTACTTCACATTTGTTCCATTTGCATTTGCATTCACTTCTACATTGCATTTTTCTTTGATTTCTTTGCCTCTCCACATCGCGGTCACACATGAGGGAGAGTGTTGAGAGCTTGATATATATTGTTGGCCCATTCTCTAATAGCTTAAACTTTTAGAGCAATTGATGATCTAACACTAGCAACCACATTTTGGTCATTACTCTTCTATGTGACAATATTTTCACCCTCAAAAGTACAAAATCAACACACAGACCTTGTGCAAAAACCAACAACCAAAGCTTTAACAAGTAGGGTTGAATAACCAAATTTCACAAACTCCAACCAAACGCCCACAAGCATCATCTAGAAGTCTAGTCGCACCTCTCTGGTTGTAATAGAACCAAAAAAACAGATAAAAAAGCCACAAACCAACAGAAAAAAATTCAAAAAATGAAAAATAATATCAAACAGCTTCAAAAAATTTACTACACTTCTTAGGAAAATGAGACAAATCGAACAATATAATTTTTGGCTTCCGGTGATCGGTCAGTGATGATGTTAGCATGACATCAACACAATGTTGTTAAAATCGGGATCTTACAATGGATCAATTAGGGAGAGGGGGTCTTTAGGATTTGGTTGTAGGATTGGATCAAGAATTGTAAGATTTTACAAAATAAGAAAACTAATACCAACTAATATTTGTGCATCTTAAAGATCCTTAAAATACACAATGACCAAACTTAAAACTCATAAAAAAAAAATATGAAAAATTATAACAAACATTTAGAACACAAAAATTCCACAAGTCCAAATCTTTATTATTACACATTAAATATCATAAGTAAACTATATAAAAAAAAGTTCAGAGTTCATGAATCCTCACTCATCAATAATCGTGAAAGGCTTTATAGCATAATCTAGGAGAAAAGTTAGCATTAGAATCTATTTGGGGTAAGAGATTAATTAGTTCAAAACAAGCATATTGTGTTTGAGTGAGACAGAAGCTGATTAACCTGAAGCAATATTTTAAAAAAAAATCTGAATGGCAATATTGGATCCATAATATTCTTAAGAAGTAGTTAAGTAACTTAAACTAACTAGTATAGCACTTGAGTAGTATGAAGCAAACTAGAAGAGTAATCAAAAAGTCAAAATGTGAAGAAAATGTTGACATAATTGTCTCACTTGGGATATTTAAGTAGGTATTTGTATCTGTTTTAAATATTATTATCATCTCGGACCACAACTTATCAAAGAAACATGTGAGAACAACATTATAAGGCTATATTGTAGAATCGGGAGTCAACTCAAAATCCTATTGATTCTATAAAGATTCTACCCTTCGGGGATTTTTGGTGCAATTCAGATCAATTTAGTAGTTTTGGATCGTAAAATCGTAGAATTGTAGGATCTAGATCGGGATTTTAAAAATCGTGCATCAACACAACATCAGCATGATGTTAACAAGCTCCATTCTTTTTTCTTGTTCCCGACTTTGTTTGTTGAAGATCTTGTCTTTTCTCACTGATTAAATGGAAAATAATGAAGAAGGAAGGAAGAAATATACTGAAGAATATGCTAGAAACCTTAACTTCTTATTGTTGTGATACCATGTTGCGTAGTAATGAGAGAAAAAAAAATTAGGGAAAGAAAGTGGCTTCACACCCATGCAAGTGAGATAGCCCTTTATATGTAAATAATAAGAAAACTAGGGAAGAGTCCTTAACTAAACACATGTAATAACTCTTAACACTGATCATGTGTTAACTGAAGCAATCCTACTTTTCTAGGATATAGAAATTACATCGCCTTAAGGTAAAAGAAAAGAATCAACAAATTACTAAGCAACATAAACTTTTATTAGAACCAATAGTTGTTTAACACAAACCAAATTTATCAGCCACATAATTCTGAATGGCAGGGCCAGCAAATATTCCATTGGAGGGCTATTTATCGCATCAAAGCTCCACCCAATGTGGCTTTTTTGGTGTCGACGGTAGCACTTGGAAGGATTTTGACTATTTATCATTTTCTTAAAAGGAGGCAAATAGCTGTTACTCAGTAATGTTTGTGCAAAAGGCATGCATAGTGAGTTAACTATTTGTTATTGCATTGCTTAGTGGCAATTGAAGATCTTTTCTCTAGTTGAAGCTCTTTCGGACATGCTGTAAACAAGGATTAGAGCAGTAGGGCAGGTGGCCAATCTTTGCTTTTGATGGAGCATTTGGAGCAGTCTGCTATATGGGTATTCAAACACTATGTTGAGTATGTGTGGGAAGGGGCTCGAGGGTTCGGTTCTGGGAGGATGTGTAGTGTGGAGATCTCCCTTTAAAGGATCGTTATCCTCAGCTTTACAGACTTGCCCATTGTAGGGAGGCTCCTATGGAGGATTTTGTTTCTCGGATTGGGAGCAATTGGGTATGGGATCCTCAATTTAGGACAAACCTTCATGATTGGGAAATGGATGATGTGGTTACCTTGATGACTTTTCTTAGATGTGCTAGGCTGCTAGCTACAGAGGGGAAAGAGAGGATTCCTTGATTTGGACCTTGAATAATTCAAAGTCCTTCACTGTTTGATCCTTTTATGGTGCTTTGAGCAGCGGAAGGAGTGGAAATTTCCCTTGGAAGATGATTTGGCTATCCAAGGCTCCCACCAAAGTGGCTTTTTTCACTTGGGTAGCTTCATGGGAGGGGATTTTAACCATGGACAACTTGCAAAGGAGAGTGTTACAGAATATACATGTAGGATTGTTCTAGAATATACAGCCTGTAGGGTTGACTGTATAGATAGGCTTAATTACAGGGATTCCTAATTAGTTTGCTTTCCTATTATAGACTCTCAATTTGTGTATATATATACTTGTACCAATGAATAAAAATATATTGAGAATTATTTTTCTCTCTTGATTTCATGGTATCAGAGTAGAATTAGAAAATTTCTCTGCAGCTATTTTCCTTTTCTTTCTGGCTGTTCTGCCCACAGTGAGCAGAATTCGGAAAAAATTTCTTGGTTCACCCTGTTCGAGTGACCACATTTTCTCACCGCCAGTCAGGACTGAAGCCCCACCTGCCGATCTGTCTCTCCCTGAAGTCCGGTCACCAGAAGCCCAACGCGTGAGCCTCACGCGCCACCAGAAGCTTTCGCCTTCGTCACTTACCTCACGCGCAGGCGCGTGCAACTGCGCCTCGTCCTCCGTTCAGCCTTCCCGGTGTCGCCTCACCCTCTCCGGCACTTCTGTGTATCCGGTTGCTTCATTGCTATTCGTTTGGACACTCTGTGTGTCCTGTTGCTTCACTGTTGTTGCTTCACTGCTGTTGTTCTTCTTGGTTAGTTGCTTCTGTGTTTTGTTTCTATGGCTAACGGACAAAAGAATTTGGTTGTGACTGATGTCATTCCCATGATATCCAAAATCACAGAACATAAATTAACTGGTCCAAACTATTTCGATTGGTGTAAGACTATCAAGATTTATCTGCGGAATATTTCTAAGGACAATCATCTCACTGAAGATCCATCAACAAATAATAGTCGCCAGGAATGGTTGAGAGATGATGCCCGCTTGTTCTTGCAAATCAGGAACTCTATTGACACTGAGGTCGTTAGCCTGATTAATCACTGTGAGTATGTTAAAGAATTGATGGAATATTTAGAATTTCTATATTCTGGAAAGGGAAACATTTCACGT
The DNA here is from genome assembly GCA_008638375.1 of Nyssa sinensis. Classification (NCBI taxonomy): domain Eukaryota; kingdom Viridiplantae; phylum Streptophyta; class Magnoliopsida; order Cornales; family Nyssaceae; genus Nyssa; species Nyssa sinensis. The sequence goes on from CM018046.1 coordinate 44,880,529, forward strand.
ATTTATGAAGTTTGTAAGGGCTTTTACTGGGCTGAACAACAAGATCAAACTCTTCAGGCCTATTTTATGAATTTCAAAAGGAATTCTGAAGAATTAAATGTCTTGTTACCTTTTAGTCCTGATGTCAAAATCCAGCAAGCTCAACAGGAGCAAACGGCAGTAATGAGTTTCTTGGCTGGCCTTAATTCTCAGTCTCTCTCCATGAGGCCTTTACTAGGGTACTTCGCACAGATATTAGTGCATTTGTTACTCCATCTGTTCATGCTCCCAGTGCTCTTGTTAGTCATAATGGTGGATCTGAACCTGGACGGTCATATCATAAGAATCATAGTAGAGGAGGAGGTACAGGCAGTCGGGACGATAAGAGTCAGGATATAGGGGGAGTTGTGTGTTATTATTGTCATGAGCCGGGCCATACCAAACGCACGAGCAGAAAATTGCAAAATAAGTCTCAGAAGTCTCACTCAGCCCATGTTGCAGTTACTCCTGCTACACCTAGCTCATTTGAGCAGACCATTACAGTTTCTGCAGATGCATTTGCTAAATTCACTCGGTACCAAGAAGCATTGAAGAATTCATCTCACCCTATCACTGCCATTGCTAAGTTAGGTAAACCCAATACGTGTCTTCTTTCCTCTTCCTCACAATGGGTCATTGGTTGCCACAAATCATATGACAGGTAATCCTAATCTTTTCTCCACTTTTCAGTCACACACATCTCCCTCTAATGTTACTTTAGCAGATGGTTCTACTTCTTCTGTTCTTGGTTCTGGTACTGTTAGTCCAACTCCATTCATTTCCCTGTCTTCTATATTAAGTCTACCAAGATTTTCTTTCAATTTAATGTTTGTAAGTAAACTTACTCGTACCCTGAATTGTTACATCTCATTTTTTCCTGATCATTGTCTTTTTCAGGATCTTATGACGAAGAAGATTATTGGTAAAGGATATGAATCAGGCAGTCTCTACATTCTGGATACCCAGGTGCCCAGGCCCATTGCATGTTCAGGTGTCTTAACTCCGTTTGAAGCACATTGTCAGTTGGGACATCCTTCTTTACCTCTATTGAAGAAACTATGTCCTCAGTTTCATAATGTATTTTCCTTAGATTGTGAGTCGTTTCAGTTTGCAAAACATCATCGTTTGCCTTCAGTCCCTCGAGTCAATAAAAGGGCTAGTTTTCCCTTTGAGATAGTCCATTCAGATGTTTGGGGTCCGTGTCCTGTTGTGTCCAAACCTGGATTTCGATATTTTGTTACTTTTGTTGATGATTTTTCTCGTGTGACTTGGCTTTATTTAATGAAGAATCGTTCTGAATTATTTTCCCATTTTAGTGCCTTTTGTGCTGAAATGAAAACACAGTTTAATGTTTCTGTGCATACATTACGGAGTGATAATGCCAAAGAATATTTTTCCGGTTCATTTCAGACTTACATGATTCAAAATGGCATTCTTCACCAATCCTCTTGTGTTGACACACCATCTCAAAACGATGTGGTAGAAAGAAAAAATAGGCATCTCCTTGAGACAGCTAGGGCACTCTTATTCCAAATGCACGTTCCTAAACAATTTTGGGTTGATGCAGTTTCCACAGCTTGTTTTTTGATTAATCGCATGCCTTCATTTGTTCTTAATGGTGAGACTCCTTACAGTGTCCTTTTTCCTACTAAACCCTTGTTTCCTATTGAACCCCGAATATTTGGTAGTACTTGTTTTGCTCGTGATGTTCATCCCCAGGTTACTAAATTAGATCCCAAGTCTTTAAAATGTGTTTTTCTGGGTTACTCTCGTCTACAAAAGGGGTATCGGTGCTACTGTCCTAGTCTCAACAAGTATCTTGTGTCAGCTGATGTTACCTTTCGAGAACATATTCCTTTTTTCCCTGCTTCTTCTACTTCTTCCAATCAGGGGGAAAATGATGATCTGTTGGTTTATACTGTCACCTTTCAATCCACTACTGTAGCTCCTACATCTGCTGCTACACCACCACCACCGCCTCCTATTGGCTATGTTTATTCCAGACGACGAGACCCACCTGATACATGTCCGACATCTGTTTCTTCTTCGACATCAGATCCGGTGACCAGTGATCTTGATCTACCAATTGCCCTTCGCAAAGGTACACGTCAGTGCACTTATCCTATTTCATCGTTTGTTTCTTATGATCACTTGTCTTCTTCTTCTTGTTCTTTTGTTGCCTCTTGCTTCTGTGACTATTCCCAAAACTGTGCATGAAACCTTGTCCCATCCTGGCTGACGTGATGCTATGATAGAAGAGATGAATGCTTTAGATGCTAATGGTACTTGGGATTTAGTGCACTTACCTGCAGGAAAGAAAGCTATTGGCTGTAAATGGGTGTTTGTTGTCAAATTCAATTCCGATGGCTCCGTGGCTCGCCTTAAAGCCCGTCTTGTGGCTAAAGGCTATGCTCAGACTTATGGTGTGGATTATTTTGACACTTTCTCCCCCGTTGCTAAATTGATCTCGGTTCGTTTATTTATTTCTTTGGCAGCTACTAATGATTGGCCTTTACATCAGTTAAACATCAAAAATGCTTTCTTACATGGTGATCTCCAGGAAGAAGTGTATATGGAGCAACCCCCTGGGTTTGTTGCTCAGGGGGAGTGTGGGCAAGTTTGTCATCTTCGCAAGTCCCTATATGGTTTGAAACAGAGTCCCCGTGCTTGGTTTGGAAAATTTAGTCAGGCAGTGGAAAAGTTTGGAATGAATAAGAGCAAGTCTGACCACTCAGTTTTCTATAAACATTCTACATCTGGCATCATTCTCCTTGTTGTGTATGTGGACGATATTGTCATTACTGGAAGTGATAGTGTGGGAATTTCATCTCTGAAGTCATTTCTTCACAGCCAGTTTTACACGAAAGATTTAGGGATGTTGAAGTATTTCTTGGGAATTGAGGTGACGAGAAGCAAGAAAGGCATCTTCGTATCACAGAGGAAATATGTGCTTAACCTATTAACTGAGACTGGAAAGTTAGGGGCTAAGCCATGCAGTGCTCGAATGCTTCCTAATCTACAACTCACAAAAGATGGAGACTTATTTGAAGATCCTGAAAAGTATAGGAGACTGGTTGAAAAATTGAACTATCTTACAGTAACTCGTCCTGATATTGCATACTTTGTCAATATTGTAAGTCAATTCATATCTTCTCCAACAGTTCACCATTGGGCAGTGTTAGAACAAATCTTGTGTTACTTAAAGGGAGCTCCTGGACGAGGGTTACTTTATAGAAATAATGGACATACTCACATCGAATGTTTTTCAGATGCAGATTGGGCAGGTTCCAAGATTGACCGAAGATCCACTACTGGCTACTGTGTTTTTGTTGGAGGAAATTTGATCTCATGGAAAAGTAAGAAGCAAAATGTTGTGTCCCGATCCAGTGCAGAATCAGAATATAGAGCTATGGCACAGTCTGTATGTGAGATAATGTGGATATATCAACTCTTAATTGAGGTTGGTCTTAAGGCTTCAATACCAGCAAAGTTGTGGTGTGATAACCAAGTTGCTCTTCATATTGCTTCCAATCATGTGTTTCATGAACGAACTAAGCATATTGAGATTGACTGTCATTTTGTTCGTGAAAATTTGCAGCAAAATTTGATCTCTACAGGACATGTGAAAACTAGAGAACAACTAGGAAATATGTTCACAAAGGCTCTCAATGGGGCTCAGGTCAATTATATTTACAAGAAACTGGGCATGATTAATATCTATGCTCCAACTTGAGGGGGAGTGTTACAGAATACACATGTAGGATTGTTCTAGGATATACAGCCTGTAGGGTTGACTGTATAGATAGGCTTAATTACAGGGATTCCTAATTAGTTTGCTTTTTTATTATAGACTCTCAATTTGTGTATATATATACTTGTACCTATGAATAAAAATATATTGAGAATTATTTTTCTCTCTTGATTTCAGAGAGGTTTCTGGCTGGCTAATAGATGTCACTTATGTCAAAGAGTCCGAATCAGTCAACCACCTCCTTCTCCACTGTGACTCGTCTTGGGATGCATGGAATCTTGTATTCTCCTTGTTTGGATGTAGTTGGGTCATGCACTCATTCCACGCGCTGTTAAAAGACCTTTTGTTAATATGGGGTGGTTGTAGAGTTAGAAGGGACCTAAGGAAGGCTTGCCGAATTGCTCCTTTATATCTTTTATGGCGTTTGTGGAGGGAGGGTTTTTAGGGGAAGGAATTACCTATGAAGCACGAACACTCTATTTTGGCTCACGTGTCCGTGTCGGACACCGACACTTTCGAACACTTCCTGGACACTTGAATCATGGATGTTGATGATTAAATAAAGAAGTTCTTTTAGTTTTTATTTAATGGATTTATTACTTTAATATTTTAATAATATTTTTTAAATTTGTGTGTTTTAATTGAAATAACTTTAAGTTTTTATTATATGATCATATAAAAAATTTATATATATTCAATGTGTCCCTAACGTATCCGTGTTCTATTTTTCTGAGAAATAACGTGTCTGCGTGTCCATATTGTGTCGTGTCATATCCGTGTTCCGTGTCCGTATTTGTGCTTCTTAGGGAATTACCCCCTAGTAGATTTAAAGATAATTTTTTGAGGGTGCTTCACTTTTTGTTGAAGGAAGCTTTCCCTTTGCATATAAATATATATATCTTCTTTTTATAGACTTTTTGGGGGAATTGCAACTTTAATTTTTTGAGAGTTGTTCCCTTTGAATACAGGTTTGCCACCCCTTGGGCGCCTTTATTAATAATATTTTTACATATAAAAAAAAACCACTGTGTTCAGCTTGCTATTTTTTTGGATTATAGGAAGCCCATCCTTGTTTTTACATTCTTCTGCAGAATTTTTTTTTTTTATAAGTAGATTCTGTCATAGAGTTTTTGGGAGATTTGTAATTGATAGTTTCATGGATATAGCTTTTATATAGTTTTCTATTATTACATATCTGCTGGTGCACCCCCTTGGTGCTATCAAATGAAATTCTATTTATCACCAAAAAAAAAATTGTGGAGGATATACACACACATATACATATATACACACACATATATCATACTCAAATAACAAAAGAATGTTATAGGGCTGCCTCATTGATGTTGAGTGCAAAGCTAGGATAAGATAACTTGCTCACCTCTTCTCCTCTGCTTCCAAGTGCTGAGATCAGCAGGTATAAGCCCTTTTCCCATTATTGGTTCAAGAATATCAGCAAGAACTCCCTAATTTAAGATATGACAACTTGGGCACAACAAATTAGAACATATATGATATTCAACAACAATGGTTAATCATAAATCAGATATAAGTTGAAAATTTTGTTTTTCTTCCATATGTAATTTAAAATGGAAATGGTAAAGAGGAAAGCAAAAAAAGAAAAAATGCACTAAAAGAATTGTCTACTGAAAAGGAAATATGGAGAAAAAGAGTTAAGCTTGTTAGCAAACTCAACAGCCTCCAAAAGAGTATTCCAAACTGATATATCAAACAAGATATCATGGTGAAGAATGTTTGGCAGTTTGGTTCATACTTTTTATTGTATTTATATTTACCTATGTTAAGCAACCAATTTCTCTAAAAGCATAAGCTATCAAAGAATGGGCCAACAATGTATATCAAGCTCTCAACACTCCCCCTCATGTGCAACCCCAAACTAGCACGTGGAGAGGCAAACAAACCACAACAAATATGAAGCAAATATACTGCAACTTTGCACAAACTAACTAACAGGGAATAAATGCAAATAGAGAGACTTGAACCCGAGAGTCCAAGACCTCTCATAACCAAGGTTGTAATACCATGTTAAGCAACAAATTTCTCTAAAAGCTTATGCTATTAGAGAATGGACCAACAATATATATCAAGCTCTCAACAACCTATATTTTTGTTAGAGATGGAAATTTGTTGGGGAAGACTAGAGAGCGAGGGAGAGAGCGTTAGGAAAAATATTATTGGGAAAGAAAAAGAAAAAGGCGATGCAAGGATTATCAACATAACAACAAACTTCCTTCCACTAGTTCTTAACTGAAGTGTAAATTATTTATTTATTTATTTTTTAATAAATGATAAATTCATTACAAAGCACCAACAGCGTGCACCGATAAACAAAAAATATGAGATTATACAACCAAAAAAACAACATATGAACTACATTAACCCTCAACCTACTCCTTTATATTGATATGAACGTGGTTGATCTCCTGTAAGCTAAAAAATAACAAGCTCCACACAGTATGCTTAGCTACCCAAATAGGCAACTCCACTCCTTCAAAAGTCCTCCTATTTTACTCCCTCCAAATACTCCACCAGAGACATAATGGCCCAACTTACCACACATCCCTAACTTACCACCGCACTCTACACTCTCTCCAACTAGCAAGGAGGAAATTTGGCAAAGCCAGCATCACCCAATGCATCTTAAATAAGCCAAGTAAAAGGCCTCAAAGCTGTCCAGCCATTGAATGTAACAAAAAATAATTTGTTAGAATATCTAGATATCAAAATGATGGATATCTTGTAATTTTCTGCTATGTTTAATATTATAATAGAGAAGGGTGTGTAACTGATCCAAAAAATAATAATAATAATAATAATAATAATAGAGAAGGGTGTAGGAACGGGAATTAATTCATTCTGCCCTATTGTGTGAACTTTCTTTTTCTCATCTCTTATTCTTGTTCTCTTATCATAAACCCTAAAACATACAAACAATCTATTCCAACTTGGTATTAGAGCTTCAATCAAGACCCAAACCTATTGAAAACATTGTTGAAGTCATCAAAAAGCAAAAGGAGACCCAACTAAGGTGCTAACATCATCATTCATACAATGACATCATGCTAACAATGGCATCTACAACAAGCAAACCATTAGACTAAAATCCCCTCTTCATGGGGAGTATTATGGTGATTTGTTGAACGAAAAAGAATTGAGAACAATTGATTGGGTTTTCAGTTTTTTAAATGTTTCTTGGGAAACAAGATAGTTGTATTTTGCGATCTTTTGATTTTGAGCTTTTTTGAAATTTTTGTTGCTTCTAGTCCATCACAAGAGGTGCATCTAGGCCTAAGGGAGGTTTGTTTTTGCAGCCCATGGCCACTTGATTCGTCTTTTGATGCAAATCGTGACTTCAGAGGGTTGGCAATGGCTACTAGTTTGTGCATGTTGTATTTTATGCTTTTGAGATGCCCTTTTTTGGTTGAGATTTGGTCTCTAATTAGTGCTTCATTGGTTGTTTGAGGCTTTATTTGTGGTTTTGTGGTTTCATTTGTTGTTTTGGGGTTGATTGTACACATTGGACCCTTTTTGGTTGGACAATGAAGCAAAGTACTGGTCTTCTAGCACATGTTTTGATTTTTTGGTGTTTCCTTCATCTTCTCTCCACCAATTGGTGTTTTTGGACCTATTGTGATAGAATGTATGAGATTAGTCAAACTTTTGGTAGCTCCAGTATGGGTGTGGTAGGCTAGTTTAACACCCAAAATGTAAATACTACAACACTACAAATCACCACAATTAAGCTTGATGGTACTAATTATCTCGCCTAGTCTCCTTTCGCAATTTTATTTATTAAGAGTAGAGGGAAAATGTGCTACATTAATGGCACTTTTGTGAAACCGTGAAACACACTTCCATTATTTGCCACATGGGATGTAGAGATTAGTAATACATATTTATTCTTGAGGACATCAAAGGATATATAGGATGTTGTTCACATATGGGGATTGTTGCTTAAATTTATGATTTGAAATGCACAATTCTTGAGCATAAACACAGATATGCCTCTAGATACATTATAATCTCCTGCACGGAATGTAACAGGAGTTGGATCACTAATAGGTGTTTCAGGCTAATTGTCCTAATGATGCTTATAAATTTAAGAAGATAGTGGATAGGAGAGTATTTTGAGTTCTTAGCTAGGTAAATATGGAATATGATCCGATTCGAGTTCATTTTTTGTGACGTGATCCTTAGCTTTCCTCAATCAAGTGTTTGCTTATTTTTAGGGTGAGAAACAACAGAAGGAATGATATGCTTCAATCATCGACTTGGGAGGCATTTGCACTTACTTCTGCTTCTTAGAGAGAAGGCAAAGGGATCAATAGTGGGCATGATTGTGGTCATGTTATTGATTTCACTACTAATGACAAGGATAAGATTGTGTGATTATTGTGGTAAGACAAGACAAAAGGGAGAGTTGTTAGAAACTAAATAGTTATGCTACAAGGGTGGAGAGGGTCGCATTGGAGGAGTGACTAAGTCCCATGTGACATGCAAGAATAATAAAAGAAGAAAGCAATTGTTTAGAAACACTCAAAGACTACAAGTGAAGGGATGGAAATGCATCATATATACATAACAAGATCATACATAAACAAAAGAATAACAAAGACCCAAAAAAATAAAAAGCAATTGTAGAGGGAGTAAGAGCCACAAGAGTATTGGATCATACCTTGTCATAAGAAAATGCATTTTCACGAAGAATATGTCTTGCAACAATGGGATCTGATACAACCACAAATGCTTTTGGCCCAAAAGCAAGTTTATACACAGAACCATGCTGTCCAATTAAAAAGAATCAAAGAAAATAAAGTAGTCAAGGAGGCAGACAGCTACCAAGAACAATAAATAACATAATAACCTACAGACATTGCAAGCTATAAAAGATGACAATAAATGAACAATGAGATAGCAAGTCACTAATCCAAGTAGTATAACAAAATTCACAGATAAATATACGGCATTCAATAAATGTGAACGAATCATTCAGTAAGCAGGTTATAAAAAGGAATAAGTACCTCCAAGAACCAATCATACAATGAGAAGAAAAGAGGCCTGACCAAACAGATCAGAGACTGCACCTTCAGCTATAGGCATAGATCCTAGACTTCCCCCACTCAAAAAATTAGTGAGGAGATTGCTTGCATTATCCAACAAATTCCTTCTCGTTTTTGGTTCATCGGTACTTGTTGATTGGCATCTGCAATTAGTATAATTCAGCACCATATCACCCTTAATAAGTTTATTAACTTTTCATGCCAACAAAACAATGGTTTTAATCCCCTTAGCTACATGCAAGTCAAAATGATTCTCATGCACATCTTTTCATTTAAATTACTATAAGGCATTAAGTAAAATAATACAGAGAATGCACTTTATGGAAGCAAATTAAAACACATCTGGAGAAGGCTAGTTTCTTTTTCCTTTTTTGAATAAAAAAATTAAATAAAAATTCAAAAGAAGGTTTAAATCACATCAGTTCACCTCTCCTCCATTGAAAAAAATGCTCCATTAGTTTTCAGTTCCTTCTACATTTTACAACCTCATCATAAAAAGAAAAAAATGATCAGAACATAGCATATCTGATCAACTGAATGAAAAATCAATATTGATTAGCTAAGCTTTAGCTGTCAAATTTTAGTCACATTTTTTGACCCATTTAAAATTGTTTCTAAAAAAAAAGAATATTCTAATCAAATGGTTAAAAATTATCCAATCACTTTTTATTTTCCGATTCGTTGTTTGGCTCAACGAAACCCACGAAATGGTGTGACCTAATATCTTTTTGCCATGGAGGTCATAAAATATTGAGAGAATTCATAAATTTTTTGGGGGGAGCCCAAATGACACAGAGAGACAGATAAAATTAATATAATTCAAAAGTTCAACTCGAAGTTTCAGAATCTAATCCCCTCAGCTATCGAAACTTCAAGCTACTGGCCACATTAAACAGTAATGACCAGATAACGTTTCAAGGAGTACATATTTATGTATGTTTGCATCAAATTCAGCTGAGAGAGTGAATAATTGAGTACCTGATTGGAGACCGTTTGGGCTTAAAATTGCAGAGATGAGTAGAAGAAGAAGAACGAAAATGAACGGGTCTTGGGTTCCCCACACCCATACCCAAAGGGGGAAAATCACTGACTTTGAAACCGCCATCAACGATCGTCGGGAACTGCTGGAATAGACAACTAGTTCTAGTACTACAAACAGCCATGGCCTACTCAACAACCGAAACCAAGCAACCTCTTTGCTCTTACTTCAGAAATCAGACTCTATATATAGTAGTATATAGATATAGACACAGATATCCGCCACCCGCACCATGGATGATAGAACGAGAAAATGAAAACTTTAACGTTGGTTTTCACCTTCCAGATTCCACTAAGCGGCCCCTCCACTTATCCAACAGATACACGTCACCACGTCGCTCCACCAGCAGAGATCAGAACGGAAAATTTTTGAATAGTCCTCCGCTGAGGTGGCAATGTATCATATATTGATACTCTGTTATTAAAAATATATATTGATATGTGATGGGACAAACCTGTTCAAGAATACTTTGATCACAACAGCATAGACAACACATAAATAAGTGGATTCCACGCGCAACATGTTTTTTTTTTTTTCACTTAAGAACCAAATTTTGAATCGAATTTGATTTATTTGTTTCACAATTCTAAAAAAAATTATTAATTCAATTCGAATTTCGGTAACTTCTTTACTTAAGTTCATCAAATATGAATTAAATTAATCTAATATGTTAATACCATGGTCGGATTTGATAATTAATAAATTTGAATTTAGATTAATAATAGACATGTTTAGATAGAGGTAACGTTTTTTAAACTGGCATTTTAAAATTTAAATCAAACTTTTTAATATTTTAATATTTATTTTGATGTTTTTGAAAGGTCGATTTTGGTGTCTGTAAGTTCAAATGCCCATTTTGAAAAAATAACATTGATTTTTTTTTTTTTTAAGTTATGAATTCAGAAATGTCCATTTTCTATTTATTTAACACTTCTAACAACACATCTAAACACTGCATATCATTTAAGTATGTTTCAAATATAGTTATTCAAACACTCACAACTTAACTTAAACTATATTTTTCTCGAATTATACTTTTTCATTGTTCATCTAAAGGAACTCTATAGATATGGTGAATCCAATTCATTTACGAGTCTAATTATGAGTTTTGAAGTGCCAATCTCGTTACGTCCTCTTAACAAGAAAGAGTAATCTCAATTGGCAACATGGAATTTTAAACAAAAATGACATGTATTATTTGTTAAGTCAAAAGGTAATGTTATTCATTTCAACATTTCTATTTAAATCATGTGACAATATTTTAGTGATTAAACATCACTTATTTAATATGATGCCCAGTTATTTAAGTAATATTGCATCACTTAGACAATACTTTATTGGAATAAAGTCTTGGCAATATAGCATATAATAAAAGGTGTGATTATAATGAGGAATGTTACTTTATCTAAAACTTAAGCCTAAAAAATATTGTTCAAATGATAGTGACAACACTTTCGATGACTATTTATTACACTAGATGAATAAGTTGTTATATCACTTCAATAATATTGTTGAACCAAGTGTTGAACAAATTACCATTACTCAACTACAATATTATATGCATTGAGGGCATGTTTGGTACGCAGAAATGAATTCAGGGAATAGAATAGTCATTCTCAAATCCATTCTATTATTATGTTTGGTTTATCAAATTTATCAGACCATTCATTTATGATGGACATTCCCACAAGATGTATGAATAATGTTAGGAAAATTAGACAATTTATATTGGTAATTATTTTTAAAAAAATGTTGTAATTCTATAGACAATATTGGTTGAGTCAGTGTTGAGTCACGTGGTCTACTACTAGTCATGAAAAAAAGACTTAGACATCTCACATATACAACAATATTCGAAGTAGTGTGCAATTTAAGGTATATATTTATGCATATCATACATTTTCATTAGGCACACATTTTAGAATAATTCTTAAATTTATATATGCACTTAATTGTGACTAATTTGACTGCAAATGAGTTAGTTTTGATTATAGGCTAACACGTTTATGGAAAAAGAGTTTTTAAAAAATTCTAAACTTGTTTTATTAACTTAAATAATTTTATTTTGAAAAATCACATTTATTCTCCTCGAAATTCAGGAAGTGCGATTCCAATAGCCTCCTCGTCTAGATAAATGAGTGATTCATGTCCAAATAGAGTTTCGTTCCAACAGAGGGTATGTTCCCATTTGAACACGTGTAAGTTTTTTTTTTTTTTTTTTGTTGGTTCATTTTGGACTTGCCAATTTCGTGCACAAAGCCTTTTCTAACTTAGTTTGAGTTTAATACACGAATTAGTATAAATAGGGTACTATTGTGTATATAGAAAAAAACTATAGCCTCTTAAAGCACGAGAGGATCCATTGCTTCATATGTTTATTCATATAGTTAGTTTATTGCAAGGTGTCATTCCTTGTGATTGATTCTATACATTTAATGTTGGGTTAATACATGTAAGAGCATATAGAAGGGATATAGCACAGACTTTCATTGTATGAAACTTGCACAATGCGAAAGGTGGTGGATCAACTGATCATGGACAGTGTTGGAGCTAGCAAAAGTTATCGAAAGTCGAAGATTGTTTGTAGGATAAGGGTTTTGTGGACTTGTACATTGTTCTTTTTTACTAATAGATTTTTGTATCTTGTGTTGGGTTTTATTTCTTCACAATGTTTTTTTTTACGTAGATCTTTGTGTCTCATAATTCTTATGATTACCTGATCTTATTCTTATTATTATTACTATGATGATTCCTATAAACTTAAAATTCCTAAATATTTAACAAAAGAATATTTTCAATAGTAATCTGTCTTAAGTTAATAAGATAGTTTAAAATATGCATTCCTTATTAATTAACTATTTTTTAATTAATTAAAAAATGATATAAATATTTTTACACTTATTGATAAATATTTACTATCACTAGATTTTATATTGCATTGGGAATTGGAATGTCTTATTATGTATCATATTTTTCTTCTTCAATTAGTATCAAAGTAGGTTCTTTTATATATTTTCTTGGTGCCATACTTGTTTATGAGTAATTTAAATATCTCATTTTATATCAAGTATGGATTCTTTGAGTTCATTATCTAGTACGAAAAATGGTGATACTAATCCATCTATTGATATGGATGATGATGAATTTTATAAGATTATGATTTATGAACGTGTTAAACATAAAAAGTTACATAAAAAATTACTTGTCATAGTGAATGATTAAGAGAAAACTAAGTACTTCTTTGAAACGACTATAAAAGAACTTAAGAATCAAGTGACGATGCTTCTCAATGAAAATTTCAATCTATAAGTATAAAATTTTAAGAGAGTAAGTTTTTAGAAGGCATGAATGATAAGAAATTGATATAGGATAAGTTTAAAACTATCCAAGATTGATTTACAAAACCACAAGAAATTGAAATTGAATATTATTGACTAAAAATTGAATAATAATAACCTATTACATTATATTTATAGAGATAAAAAATTATTACTCTAACTAGGAAAACACAACTATTATCATATCTTAATTCTAATAGAATAAAAAATAAAAAATATTAAAAATATTTATCTCAAATAAGATCAAATTTAAAAACTAAAAAAGTCTATAATAATTATGAAACATATTTTTATATTTTTAAAAAGTATTATATCTGTCACATTTGAAGTTTTATTTTGAAATACATATTTAATGCATTATTGGGTGTCACACGAAGACATTAATCAAGTTATAATTTTGGAAAGGAGTACATTCTATTGAGTGGGAGTACTTGACTTTGAAAATTGAAAACGAAATTACAATATTTGGATATAAAAAAAAAAAAAAAACCTGTGTTTAAGGTAAAAAGAAAAGGAAAACTTTTCCCTTATTGTTTAGGGAGAAAAAAAAAGAAAAGAAAGAAGCGAATTTAACACTATGTTTGGATGGAAGGAAAAAGAATGAAAGAAGAAGGAATGAAAGTTTATATCATGTTTGTTTTAAAAATTAAAAAGGAAAGAGAGAGAGAGGAAGAGAGAGCTTAACCCTTATTTAAGTAATTTTGTTATTCCTTTAAAAGTAGAAAGAAATAAAAGGAAAAGAAACAAAAATTTAATAAATTTTTAATAATACTAATATTATCCTTAAAATTGTAAAAACTAAAATAAAAATAACACCTTTATCATAGAGCATCTAAATACACATCTAAATCTTTTTCCTTTCCTTTTTTTTCCTTTATCATTATTAAACAAAATAAAAAAATTATATTAATCTTTTTTTTCATTTTATTTCATTAATTATTCAAACATAAAAAAAAAAAAAATTTACCCTCTCCTCTTCTATTCTATCCTTTCATTTCCTTCCCCGGGTAACTACTCGTTCCTTTTCGTATACTTTTCCAAACTAACTGTAACAAGCACGCGGCGCGAACGTGCGGCCACTGGTAAAATGGCAGGGATTATAAAACTGCAAGCCGGAAGCATCGGATATTCGCACGTCCATCATGCCTTTTGAGTTTTGAAGCAGGGGGTGGAAAAGATATAGAAACGACGAGAGAGAAAGAGAAGCCGAATGGAGGAGAAGCATCAAAATAGTAACAAGCTCTGTGACACCGCCCGTTCGTGTTCCGATCCCTCGTCGGCCGACCGTCTGGTCCGAGTCTACGCCGATGGAATCTACGATCTCTTCCACTTTGGCCACGCTCGTTCCCTCGAGCAAGCCAAGAAATCGTCAGTTTATCTCTTTGATTTCCTGTGTTTGATCCGTATAATATTTTAATGGGCTCGCCCTAATTTCGCGTTCTTGATTTCTTATATTCAGATATCCATTTCATACGTGAAGATTTTGTGGTGCTATTCTTAATTATTAATATTATTTTGAATATATCTTTGTAGTTGTTTATTTTTTATTTTATATATATATATATATATTCTTTTTTATATTAAATTGATTTTTAGTGGATTTTGCTGCTTGTGATGCGCGTCTGTGTTTATTTCTAGGTTTATGAGTGGGCATATGTGCAGTTGAATTTGGTTAAATGTAAACGACGGATGATTGATATTTTTGAAGATACTAGCTCTTCCATATAATTGTTGAAATTACATGTCATTTGTTTGTACCCTAATCATGCTGCTTATGTTTGTGGGAGCCTATTTCGCACAAGCTTGCGCTTGCGAGGAGGTGGTCCCAAGGGGAGTTGCACTATGTGCAGTTTGAACGTCATAGTTTTAGCGTGGTTAGCCTAACACAACCATAGTAGTAGTCATAGTTGTAGCTCATCCTATAATTCTATCATTTCTCTTGTTACTACCACCACCATACTATATCCTGAACTTACAGTCCTTTCTAATTACGTTTAAGGTTGTAATAAAATACTTGTTCAATTCAGGTACTTATTATGCTTTATATTGTTCATTTCTTTCTTTGTTCATTATTGTGGATCATCATGTGTAAAAGTCCTCATTTCAGAGGCAATAAAACCTCAAGGAGAGGAATGTTTTCCAACAATGCCTGATTCAACACACACAAGACAGGAGCTGAAGGTTTGACATAAATGTGAGCCTGTCCAGCTTTAGCACACTCGCACACTTATTAATTACTATTATTTTTAAGACAAACACAATTTAAGGTGTATATCTTTGTTTCTTCAATATACATGTTTTATATACATATATATTGTATATATATATTATGTGTGTGTATATTGACATGGCGATGGTTTTTTTTTTTTGGCTCCCTAAGTTCAATAATGCACTGTCATTACTTGGATTTTAATTTGTTATTTTTTATGAATAGGTTCCCAAACACCTATCTGCTGGTTGGATGTTGCAATGATGAAACTACCCACAACTATAAGGGCAAGACTGTTATGACTGAATCTGAACGTTATGAATCTCTTCGTCATTGCAAGTATGTTTTTCTTGAAGATTTGTTCATCTTAATAATATTTCGAATTGTTGCAGGGAAATGAAGTTTAGCTGAATGTGGATCAGATAAATTTACACTAAGTGGTCTTTATTTTTATTTTTTTATGGTGGATCTATATCACAAACACAGTTACAAAAAACATACAACCATATCAGTATGGTTGTTAGTGTATTGATCAATATTGCCTTTTGGAGGAAGTTTGATATTTTTCTTTTCTTTACATCTTTATTAGAATTTTTGGTGGGATGAGAGCATTAAACTTGGTTTCTTTTGTCAGGTGGGTCGATGAGGTTATTCCTGATGCACCATGGGTGATCACGCATGAATTTCTTGACAAGCATAACATTGATTATGTGGCCCACGACTCACTTCCGTAAGGATAACCAACCTGGAACCACAATTTTGCCCTAGATATTTTGGATTTGCATAGTGGATAATATAGTAGAGTTGGCAAATTATGCGAACCATCTTCATGCTTTCATTGGTCTCTTGCTTTGGAATTTGTCCATTTGGGAGAATAAGTGTCAAAATTGTTTGTTAATGTGAATAGTCCAATATTATGTACTGTTTCTTTCATTTGTTTATGTTAGTTTTTGTTATCTTTTCTCCTTTTCATGACTAATGTCCTTTTATGTTGATAAAAACAAATCAAGCAGTGAGGTATATATAATCTTTTATTTATTTATTTTTGGCAATGGATATTGTACAGTTATGCCGATGCTAGTGGAGCTGGAAAGGATGTCTATGAATTTGTAAGCTTGGTGGTTTTGTATATATCTGTGTCATATACTTGCTCTTATTGCCTCCATCAACTTAATCATTGCTATATATTGACTCTCTGTATGTTTCCCTTTGTTGATATGTAAATATTATATGTTAAATAAGCCTCTTATTGTAGGTCAAATCCATTGGGAAGTTCAAGGAAACAAAACGGACTGATGGAATTTCTACATCAGATATCATTATGAGGATTGTAAAAGATTATAACCAATATGTGATGCGTAACTTGGATCGTGGATATACAAGAAAAGAACTTGGTGTTAGCTATGTGAAGGCATGAGCTCAAATATGCTTGTCTATCTCTTTCGATTTTGTTTGAAATTATCAATTCTAATGGGGTTCATTTTTTAATTGACTTCTCTCGTATCTTCATCCGACCTTTACATCTCATGTTTCATGTAAACAGGAAAAGCGATTGAGGGTGAACATGAGACTGAAGAAGCTACATGACAAAGTGAAGGAACATCAAGAAAAGGTATGTTTATGCCAATAATAGTGCTTTACCATATTTACTACAGTGTGATGCAGGACAACTTTAACGATCTTAGGAATCTGCATCTAAGTAAGGAAAAGTTGTAAAAATCCTAGGAATGCGTATCTAAAAAGGGTAATAGAATCCACACCAATACCAAAGAGAGACAAATTTTCATTCAACAAAAAATTTGATAATTCATTTACAATCATCCTTTTTATAAACAAACCACAAAAGATAAACTAACAAAAAAAAAAAAAATTAATTATAAAATCTAAAAATATAATGACAAATATTATCCTATCCTTTTGGATAAAAGATATATTTCCTGAGTGATGATTTTTCATATTCCTTATCATTTCTCATCGGTTAAGAAAAACTCTACTTCGGCGAGTTTGAACTTGTGTGTAAGTTTGAAAGGATCAAGAACAACTGCAAGTGGATCCACAGGGACTGAGATGAAGGAAAAATAACTATCAATATTGAAGAATAAACAACTCCATCTGTTGGGACACCTGGTAACAAAGTGGCATATAGAGGTCTCGCAAAGGAAATAGATGCTCCACGTGAAAATTCAGATTAGTAGCCATATTTAATGATAAAGCAAATAAACTTGCATGAAGGTCCAATGTAGGGACAAGGCAAACAAGGTTTGAGGTTCAAACAGGTGGTAGAACATGAATGATGGTAGAATAGCTCTCAAAAAGCGTTTGGTTCTTGTTGTGCAATGTTATAGCAAGCTTATAATTTGTGTTACCCAAAGCAGTTTTACTAGGCACGTCAACATTAATGATAAATCATATCCTATCATCTAGGATCAAAGATATATCTCTCAAGTGATGGTCTTTCATGTTCCTTATCACAGCGAGTACTCTACTGTTTGAATAGTTTATAGTAAGACATAAAAAGAGATCTTTTAAAACACATGGGAGTTTTTCGCTCCCCTAAAAAACACGCCTATTGCATTCTCTCCATAAACACCACACCAAGCAATGCGGGCACCATCCTCCAAATCCCTTTGATCTCCTTCCTTACCCTCAACCCTTCCCAACAAGAAAGCAGCCCCTCCATATTAGCCAGCTAGGACCAAGCCCCTCCATGTTCATACCCTCTTTCAATATTGCATCAGTTTGAAACCTCCTCAGAGTAGTTTTTGGAGGGTGGTTTGGTGCAAGGGAGTACATCAAAGTTGAACCCAATGGAGGTGTGGGAATGAGTGTACATGGCAGAATTGGATCCTTTATTTTTATTTTATTTTTGGTGATGTCAATGAAGATTATGAGTTGGTAGTGAAGTGCAGATAAGGGCTAGATTCTTTTTTTTTTTTGGAAGGGGGGAGATAGAGAGAACAAGGATAGGTTTCTTAGTGGATGTTTTGACTCTCATGGTATCTTGGTCCGTACTACATTTTAATCTCTTAAATTGTGTTGCGGTGGAAGGAACTTTTTATGCTATGGCAGTAGCACCATCCTATAGAAGAAGTACTGAAAATTCTCAATGCCAATAAAAATTATTTTCCACGTATTCTTCCGTGATCTTCCTCATTATAAACATTTGATTCCACTTTCCCTTATCAATTAAAAGTATATCGGTAGTAAACATATGCCACAAAATCTTAATTTTCCTTTTATGTTTCACATGCTAGTTGTAGCTCCATCACAAATATCCTTATGATACGGAACATAGATACGTCATGACATAGACATGACATTCTATAAAAAAGTAGGACACAGATATGTTGGGAACATGTAGAATTTGTTTTTATATTTTTTTATATGGTGATTATATAATAAAAAATTTACATTATTTTAATTAAAATTGGCATAAAACACAAAAATTAAAATAATATTATTAAGATATCAAAAAACAAAGTTGTTAAATAAAAATTCAATAATTTTTTTTATTTAATTATCAACATCCAAGATCCAAGTTGCAAAAAAAATTCTTTAACTATTAGATAGAACATGCGCGTCACATATATAACCCAAAAATATAAATAAAAGTGGAGAAAAGGAAAGAAAAATCTAGAAAAGAAGAAAAAATTCACAAAATGTGTACCTGATACTTCTAGGACATGTCCGAAATTCAAAAGAATAAAAAAAATTAGATATTCTGTTTTAGTGTGTCCAAGACATTTCCGTGTCCTAGAAGTGTAGAACAATATATAGTGCATGGACTCCATAGATACCAATATATCTGGTGGGAAACCCTTCATTGTTATATCTCTTCTACTTTGTGCAAAAGCTGATGGACTTGCGTTGGACCAACAAAAAGTCACCAGATCTGTAGTCAAAATTGAACTAAGCGGGTTGGTGACAGACTTCCTTTTAGCAGCATGATTAGATTAATGAAATAACTAAGTGATCAGACGATTAAGGTTGTCAATATAACATAACCTCAAGTAATAGAGAGTTTTTGTCATCTCCCTATTAAGCTTAGCACTTAGCAGTGTATATATTTGCCCTTCAATTGCAGATTCAAACTGTTGCTAAAACTGCTGGTATGCATCGTGATGAATGGGTGGAAAATGCTGATCGCTGGGTCGCTGGTTTTCTTGAAATGTTTGAAGAAGGTTGCCATAAAATGGTGAGCCGCATAAATGCATAACATGACTAAAACATATATTTATATGTTTGTATAAATACTAGGATTTCAATAAAAAAAATTTTCATTTTTTCGCTTATTTTACAATATGTACTTATCAGGGAACAGCTATTCGGGACAGAATTCAAGAGAGGCTAAGGGGGCAGCAGTCAGAAGGGCCCACATATATGCTGCAAAATGGCAATAAAAATGATGATGACGAAGAAGAATACTATGATCACGATGATGATTCTGAGGATGAAGATGACGAATATTATGATGAAGAACAATATGAGGAGGAAGAGAAAAGAATGAATGGGCTCTCCCATAGTCACTGTTGATAGTTCTATTTCAGATTGGCTGTCCCTGGTGCCAGTACTACGTGAAGTACTAGAGAGATGCTTCCGCAGGTGGTTTAGGTTTCTGGAAAAACTTAGTTTTGAGTTGGAAACTTTACTTTCAATCACATTCTCTTTTTAATTTTTCTCTCTTTGGTGTTGTTGATTCTGTTTTTTTAAGATTTATAACAGGTTTACCGTTTACATTAGAATATTGTTGTGCTTGTAAGCAAGGAAAATGACTTAAAAAATTGTAAGGATGTGAAAGATTTAAGAGTTTTGATGTTGGTGAGTGGTTTGGCTTGTTACTAGCAAATCATGTTATTTTAAAAGTTCCTCTTGTAATACATAATTTTTACAGTTGATTTCTTGGTGCATTATGTTTTCTGATTCCCTTGTGTAAAATTTGATACCCAGAATCTGCTCCAAGCCAAAATATTTTGTTTGTCGAAAATTTAGGGAGTACACATTCTGATTTTGGAGAAAATTATTCTTTAGTAATCTCTTGTAATTAAGTAAACAAGAATTGTTAATCTTAAATGGGTAAATTGAATATATTTAAAGTTTAATGATATCTTTTTGTCAATTCATTATGGCTATGTGCTAATCAACAACATTCAAACATAATAAAGCAAACACAATAATATGTCTCTAAGAGATTTTAAGCGAAAAAACTCACTATTGCAACGAAAACTCCAGTAGTAAAATGAATCCAGTACAAGTGACTGAAAGAAAAAATCTAAGAAATTATATGCTCCTCTCCAACAATATAGCAAACACAAACTGGGTTTTTTTACAACAAAGGTTGACTTGACTGACTCTATGCAAATTCCTTTTAAGTGTCTTGAATAAGTCTTCTATCAAGAACAGTTTTTGCAGGTATGCAAAATATAGCAACCAGAATTTCTCTCTTTCAACTATGGTTCAATTAGCTAATTAATAGCTACAATCTATGAATTAACACAAAATATATCAGAATTAAGAAACTCAGTTAGATAATTAGTCTCACAAAACAAAGACAAGCTTTCCAACGGTTAGCCACTATTCTGATGTTCTGGTCCCTGTTCGAATGCTCAAGGACCGCGTTCAAATGATCTAAGTTCTAAAGTAGACAGTAGACATAGCTGGTGAAGACCTCGTGGTCGTGGTGGTGCACTCGTAGATGAAGAAGATGGAGTCATAACACCCCTACTATATATATGTGGAAAGCCACATTCCATCGGTTGAGCTTCTGGAATTCAAATTTGATTTGACCTAAACCTAAAAAATATAAGGGACCTATTTCCAGTGATACATAGAGAGAAAAAGTTATACCCAAATTTTCAATTCTTTGTGTAAAAGACTTTAGCTAAAAAAAAACTAATAGAGGTATATTGCCTACTGTCCTAACAATTTGATCAATCCACAACTTAAAGCAAATCTAACACTATAGATTAAACTGTAGTCTCATCAAACAATCTTAATCCCTCAATATAGTCTATAATGTTAGGACTTTTAATCTAAGCTGTGTTGGCTAATCTGTTGTAAACAAAACTATAAAGTTGTAATATGTCTAAATCCAAGTCGGTCAAAGTTCCAGTCTTGTAGTCACTCGTGCATTCAGAGCTTCACGGAAATACTTCTACAATGGCGGTGGTCACAATGGTAGGTGATGCAATGATTTATATACATTTTGGCCTCGGTTTTCACACCACTTTATGAATTTAAAAATTCTTTAATCATGTTTTTCAAAGTGTAGTTTGTGTGGATGAATTTTGATATTTGGATTGACTCAAATTTTTAAGTATTAGTGTTATTCTTTAAAAGAATCAACTCGAATATCAAAATTAAGACATGATCTCACATTCTATCTTGGTCATTTCAACAACCAAACTCGAAAGCTTATGTTTGCCTTTGTTTGACTGTCCGTTCTAACGATCGGACCAATAGCTTTATTAAGAGGTCTTGTTGGACTGGTTGGTCGAATAAGCTTTGCTCGTTCGAACGAACCAAAGCTCGTTCAAACGACCATTCGAGAATAATTGCGAATTTCCAAATTTTGTTTAGAAAACTATTATTTTTTATCCTAGGACTATATATAAGTCTTTGACATGATTTTGAAAAGACTTTTGACTGCTACAACTTGTTGCATGCTTCTCGTACAAAAATGTTTTCAATTGGATTCATATGATCACATAAATCAAAGGCCAATTGTTCCAAGAACCGTACCACTTTCTACAACATCTTTAGAGTATTAGCTTGTGAAATTCAAGTTGTGTGCAATCGGTAAAGTTCGATATTGGAGGTCTGATTGAATGGATGATTAGAGGACCTTTTCTTATCACTGCTTGATGAAGATTTGATGTCTTTACCATTTGAGTTACTAGAACTAGATGTTGGCCTTTTAGACGAGCCTCCTTGATTTTTAGAATTTGATCCCTTATTCTTCCAAAATTTGTTAAACCTTTTAACAAACTTAGTAAGCTAATCCTTATTGAGAGGTGCTAACTCGGTGTTAGAACTCTCTTCATCTTTCTCTTGGTCTAACATAAGTGCTAGACTCTTATGTTTTTTGGGTTGTCTACATGCCTACTCATAAGTTTGAAGAGACTCTATTAACTCATTCACTTTAAGAGAGTCAACTTCTTTACTCTCTTCTATGGTAGTGATTTTGGGTTAAAATCTCTTAGGTAGAGATCTCAAAATATTCTTAACAATTTTTGTCCTTTATCTTTTCTCCAAGATTAAATGATGAATTAACCATATCACTTAGGTTGGCATAAAATTCAGAGAATGTTTCAGATTCTTCCATCATAAGTTTTTCAAACTTGGAGGTCAACATTTGAAATTTGTACATCTTGACAGTAATTGTACCCTCATGGGTAGTCTACAAAATATCCCATGCTTCCTGGAATGTTTCACACGTTATGATATATCGAAACTCTTCTCAGTTGTGACAACATTGAAATGGCATTCAACCCCCAGTATTGCACCCATTCATTCTAAGTTTAGTTTCATTCTACATAGTAGCAATCTTTGAGGTTTATGGTGTTTCAGTGGTGACTTTGGTCACAGTTGGAGTCCACTCATTCTCTATAGCCAACCAAGCACGCCCATCTATCGATCTAAGAAAGACTTTCATTCTAACTTTTCAATAGTCATAATTGGAGCCTTCAAAGAATGAAGGTCGAGTTACAGAACCACCAAATATATTTTTGGTCCATTACAACTTCAAATTTTGAATCTATTGATTCCTAAGGTTTAGAGAACAAATCAAACTAACTCTGCGCCGGAACCTATAACACCGTCACAAATAAATAAAGTTGCACGAAGTGATTGAATGGAAAAATATGAGTCCAAACTAGTAGTTTGCAAGTTAAAGGAAATTTATTAATTCTTAAGATTTGGGAGCAAAAATATAAAAAATAAATCAAACCGACTATGAGTCAGGACCTACAATACATTCATACATAAATAAAGTTGTACAAAGTAATCGAATGAATAAATATAATCCTAAAAAGATAGTTTGCAAGTTAAAAAGACCGAACTAACTTAAAACTGTAAATTTATTGATTCCTAAGGTTTGTAGGACAAAAATGTTAAAAAAAAATATCAAACCAACTCCAGACTGCACCTTCACACGTTAATAAAGTAATCGAATAAAAAATACGAGTTGGAAAATGTAATTTTCAAGTTAACGTCACCAAAAGAAGTGTGTTATTATGGAAGTGTTACTAATAGATTCACATTTCAAAAATGCTAGTTTAAAATCTTATTTTGACAGTGCAATTTTAAATTCACATATTAAAAATACGACTTTTATGTGAATGACAAATTTGATTCCATATTGGCATTAATACAAAATTACACGGTGAATATATGATTTTAAACTCAGCTCTTCAAGATGCAATTCTAATGAAAATTTAATTTTAAAATCATATCTTGAAAATATAATTTTAAAAAGTGCATAAATACATTCAATAAATTTAAAAGCGCACGGATTGGGTTTAAGTTTTGAAAACGCATGCAGGGTCAAAAACTCCAAATTATTTCTCATTTATTGCTTTGCTAGGGTTCCTCCTCCTTTAGAATCATGAGTTAAAATAGACTAGTGAACCATCTAATCTAATAATACTTTGATGCAAACTGTTGTCATATGCAAACTGTTCTCAACTCAAAATAACTTTTAAGCCTGTGTTGGTAAACTCTATCCTAAGGTGGAAAACACATCAAATGATTCCCCTTCTCTTCATAGGAGGAAAAACCTAAAAAATTTCAAATCCCTTTGAAAAGAATACAGCAGTAATGATTCCTTCCATCCAAGTGCAAACAATGGGTGTCAAAACTTTCAGCTACCAGAAAATATCACTCTTAACAGCTTTGGTGCCTGGACTCCCATTTCACGGCTAAGCTACCAAGCCATTCTTCCAGCTAGCCTGCTTTCGGATATCCTCCTGTCAATGGCAGCGTCAATCCAGTTCATCTGGGAAAAGAAAATTCCAAAATAAAAAGATAAAAAGAAAATGAGTTAGAAAGGAATTCTTAAACCTAAATGCTCTAATGGGAAGCACATAGGATTTCTCCTTTGCAACAGATAACTGAATTTAAGACAGAAGCTGACCTGGGTCAAGTAAATGCTTGCATAGTCAAAAAAGATAACAACAAATGCTACAAATGGCACATGCTGGTTGGCCATGCTTGCCTTCCACCCATATCCCACACTTTGAATCAAGCGGAGGGAGCATGAATTACCAAATAACAAATTCAAATTTGAAACAAACAAAATATATATATATATATAGACAATCTTTCTGTGTAGGGCAGATACTAGACTTAATAATCCTTGAAGTGATCGCAGCATGTTTTTCAGATTTGTAAAAACCAACTAGCAGAAAGAATGAGTACCTACTTGAATAATTCGATGCCCACAAACCACCAGAATTGCTTAGAAACTGGACGGTGGCAGTAAGAAATGGCACACCAAGCCCCATCAAGCAATAAGGTTGGAACAACAATACAATATTTGAATAGAAGGTCCATAATATTTAAAACTTAAGCCCTTTTATCAATTATAAAACCATAAAAAAAAAAGATCCAAGATGGGAGGTCAAACAGAAAATACCTTCATAAAATAAAGACAAAATCCTATATATCCATTTGGAAGTGCATAAATAATACATCCTACCATTTGAATAAATGACATTTCGGAGCAGCTGCAACTTACCTGGCTAGTTTCATCATGCACCTGATACTTCGGAAATGACATCCTTCTTTCCTCCTGCACATATTTTGTTTGCAATGAATTTTATCATTAAGTACAACCAAGTTTACATACAACAGCATCATAAGAACATCCAAAACAAAAATCAGTTCAAACAACTAACCATGGACATTGCCTCATCATCCCATACCAAGTAGACCTCATTATTTGCAGGTTGGGTAGCAGGAGCTTTATTTGCAATCATCGGTGGGGGTCCAATTGAAGGGCCGCTGGTGTTTGGACCAGAAGCATAAGAATGAGAATTGACTACTGTTCCTATTATGGCAAGAAAACTTGGTTAATTTACAATAATTACAGCACACGAAAAAGGAAAATAAGAAAAGGATAAGGGGTGGGGAGGCAAGAAATGACAAACTGTTCGGTTATCATTTTAGAAGTAATTTTCTTGTTTTGACTTTACGGAGTAAAATAGAAGCAATGGTCTCTTTCTAAAGCATGGGGAACAAAGAATCATTACAAGAGTTAACTTTCATATATTGTTTATGTAGCACAACATAATGAATGCAAAGTAACACCCAATACCTTAGTTGTTAGTATCTTATGATATATGATATGTATCTTACCATACGTTTTGATATGAACATAAAATTACACAAGTTTTATAATTGTATCTTTTTTCACCGTATCTTACGATATGTTCGATACATGCAATCAAGCTAAACGACATCATATTGACCTATTTTTTGTATTTTGATATATATATTGAAACACTTTTTTTTTGTTTGGTTTTATAATACTACTCTGTAACGCAAAGTAAGTATTTTGAAAAGATGAGAATGAGGAGTGAGCAGATACAATAAATCGACGAAGAAAAAGGAAGTACAAATTTGTTTGCATCTGATGATTTTATCGATGCCATTGAAATTGGATATGAAGGTGAAAATAAGATGGGCTATAAAAATAAATAATTTTGGATTTTGTTGTATCAAAATTCTATTTTAGAAACTTGAATTATTAAATTTTCGTTTGAAACTCGCAGTATTTATAAATCTTGATTATTATATTGTATGGAATTTAAGTTGATTTTTTTTATAAGTGAGTCAAAATTTTACTTTTATCATTTTATACATTGTTTATATATAACACGATACAATACATTTGTAAAATAAAACAATTATGCTTGGTATCACTTTGATCTTTAATTGTTGGATAAATAATAATAATTTATATATTTAATTTTTATGACCAGTGAATTAAAATTCTATTTATATCATTTTAAACATTATATATATATATTCATGTGTATATATATATATATATTTATATTATATATATATATATATCAAGGGTTACACAAAAACCAATTCAATAACAAAATAATTTTTAGTGTGACAACTATTTTTTCTATGAACATCCACCCACATACACTAAAATCTACCATTCATGCAAAAGTATTTGCATTAGTTTTATAGCACCTAATAAGTGGAACTAGTACCCCTTCTTTTGTGCTTGGGACTGAACAAATAAAAATGGGACACTCATTGGTCTTTGTTGGATGCAGGTAAAAGGCCACACTGACATCACAGGTCATATTTATATTATATCAAACAATTCAAACCTCTTTCGGACTCGGCCAATCAAGGTGTCAAACACCTTTTATATGTCTCATTCTGAACTTCCACATTCCTATCAATGTCCAATAACCCTTAAAAAAAACTTAGGTTTTTCTTATCCAGACATTCATAAGAGAAAGATTGTCCACTGGAGAAAAACAAGGCTTCTGCATCTCTTCTCTGCTATGTAGAATTTTCATGAAGGGAAGAATTCAGTGGAATTTTTTTTTTTTTTGATATGTAAGAATTCAGTGGAAAATAATTACCATATGATAATTAACTAGCACTAGCATGCATATAATGTAGTCTTTAAGCAGCAATAGCCTACCAGACAGACAGGATACCTGGAATACAAAAAGCTGATGAAACATAATCTTGATTTAAGGAAGAGATTCAGACCTTGAATATTTGGAGCATGGTAACTGTTTACCATAGAAGCATTACCACTGGAATATGAGATAACTGATGCTTTAGGTTCTGGTATAGTGTTTGATGGAATGGCTGTTGAAATGGCAGGTGCCAGAGCTGTTGAACTTTGAGTGGGCATATGAGTAGTACCTCTGACAGGAAATAATGGCTGAGATGCAGGGATAGAAGACATAGATGGGAGCAGTCCGGCAGGAGTGATCTGAACTGAAGGTTGAAGTGCAGGAGATATAGCCGATGAAAGAGGAGGATTCACATTCTGTATGGGAAACAAAGGCTGTCGTGCCAATCCCACAGGTGCAGCAGGAGGCATAGGAACTGCCGGATGTTGAGTGAACCAAGGTTGTGGATGAGGAGGAACCGACCAACCACGAGGGGCCGCTAACGCAGGGCGGTACCTGTAACCATGCACAAACAAAAACCAATATAGTCAATGCTCCATTTGATCTTAGACAGTACACACACAAAAATACATGAGAAAATGAGGTAATATGCAGATAACTTGTGAATTTGACATGCCCTGTAAACAGACTACAAATACTATAGATGATCTCACTTTCAAACTACCACTAGTGAGGTCATTTTACCAATTAAATGCTCCAGCATAGGTGGCCAAGTTTTAAGATTAGCCATAAGATGGACATTAACTGTGCACTCAATAGCACACGATGTCACATAAACAAGACAATGCTTCCATCAATTAACAATAGACATCTAAACTTTTGTTGTATTTACATTAGATGAGAGTACAAAAACTGCAGACATGACTGCAGTGAGCAAAGATAGCATACATTGGTTGCACTGCACCATAAGTCGATTGTGGCGGCAACGCCATGCCTACAGATCCTGGCATCACACCACCAACATTATTGGGGGCTGGAATATCTACTTTAGCCACTTTTGATGGGATATCTTCATCTGTGACAAAATTCAATAATCATCAGCTGGTGCATTATCTAAATTACTTCACATCATTAATTCATTACGTCTTACATTAAACATCTTCCCTGAGATGTCAATGCATAAAAAAAAATACACAATTACATTTTTTTATAAACATTAACAAGAAGAATTAACATCAGGAAGAAGTGTCCATCAGCATGCCTAGTCTCCAACAACCTACACCAGCCAAAAAAAACCATTTATAAAAAAAAAAAAAAGACAGAAAAAGGAGTCTCCAGGGTCCCAATTTCTGCACAGTTAAATCTGACATTTAGAAACATACCTGCAACCAACATTACAATAAACCATGCAAATACCTCAAGAAGAATGGACACTGAACATGGTACAAATACGATACGACAGGACACGGACACACCTGACATGAGATTTTCTAGAAAACTAGGACATAAACGTTATGGACATGCTAAATAATAATATTTATTTTTAAATGTATGATTGAATAATCTAGTTCTTACATTTTTTCAATCAATTTCAAGACCACCTATCAAAAAAATTAATATTGATAATAAAGACATGTTAGTGACAAGTTTCATTAAATTGATTTACTAAATATTAATATAATATTTTTTGAACCAATTTAGTGATGTATAAAATAAGCATATTGGTGAAGTTAATAGTAAAAAATTAAACATATAAATTTTTATTTGATCCAACAAATACTAAAGATCAAAGTGGTACCAAGAAAGAGATTTATTTTTTTAGATCTTATTAATAAAAGCTAACAAAGGGTTTAAATATTAATAAATAAAAAAGAATTAATATTAACAAAACCAAATTTACGGTCTTATGGGGGTATCCACCAACCGGTGACACATTGTCAAAACTGAAGAAAAAAGGGGGAGGATCAGGGAACCCGATCTCAACGAAACAGAACGAGAGAAAAGAAGGGAGGGAGGAAGAGGAAGACCAAGAACTGTATGTGGCTATTTGATTTGGTCGGTCACCGCATAAATCTCTCTGTTTTGGTGTCAGTCGTCGCGATCTCACACAAGCACAACAGGTAGGAAACTATCCCTCTTCTACCCTCTCTTTCTTTACCCTTTTTTTTTATTACTGAGATTTGGTTGATTATCTTCTCCTCAATTAAATTTTTTCTACTTTTTTTTTTAAAAAAAAAATCCAGAAAAATGACCTATTCTAAAAAATTGCCTCATCTTGTTAAGACTGAGAGTCTATTCATATGTATGTTGGCATATTGTGTGTAACCAAACTGGAGTTATAATCCTGTCTAAGTCCTTCATAGTCATACTCAAGCCTAGTGATTGAAGGTCAAGATTTGTTATTGAAAATCAAGCGAAGGTCGATTCCGTAGGTTTGATACGGTAAGTGGCATTTAGAGACCATTGAACTAGGTGCGATGCACACGCGGGCTATAAAAGCTATTGAAATTAATTTAAAATGTTTTTCAACTGATCTTGACTGAGGTTTTGATTTTTAAAAGCTTTTCATCATTTTATTTCAAAATTGTGAAAATCAATCAAGGACAGTCGACCGAATGAGCCTCAAGGTCATTTGAATGAGCCTTGTGGTCGTTCGAATGAGGGTCAATCAGTGAGCTTCGTGTGATGCAAGTTTCGAAGCTTGTTCAAACCACACTTTGAAGATTAAATTTTTTTCAAACAGAAGTGCTCGTTGGATCCTCGTGGCTTGGCTCGTTCGAACAAGCATCGCACTAGTTCAAACCAGCTTATTATTGGTTCGAACGACCTTCTTTAAAAGTACAAGAAATTGGTCCAACAGATTACTTTGTTTGATAGCTCTTTGGATGATCATTAGAACGAACCATTGGGTGATTCAAACGAGCTATGGGGGAGTCTCCTAATTTTCAAAAAGGAGAGCAACCTGCACAAACTGAGGTGAGTACTAGCTGAAGGAGCTTGGCTTGTGCAATGGGTGGAGACCGAGATTCGATGATTCGAGTACGTGTTCATTGTTCAAAGATTCAAAGGTGGAGCTGTGAAGGGGAGCTTGTGGATTTAAGTGAAAAGAGTTCGAGATTGTTGGCGAGGCTTGAGGATTCAAGTCGTCTATAAGTTGAGTTAAGAGTCTATATCCTTTCTCCTTCTTCATACGACTCTGCCCAAATGGGAATATCAAACCTCCAAGAGCCTACTCGCACCTTTACCAATGATGGCAAGCTTCCAATCAGTGCCCTCATCAAGACTTGCCCACCAGAGATGGATTCTGTTCACCACATCGTCAATACGCAGAAATTGTCCATAGCAACTCCCGTGCCTCGTAAAAACCTCTGTGCACCAAAGGAATGCCGGTAACCCCATGAAACACACCCAAAATCTCACTAGGCCCCTTCCCCAATCAATGACAGCAATCGGTGGCTTCCCATTTATTGAAATACACTCGTTCCCCATCCATTAACTAATCCCTCTTGTTCAGAATCCTCGAAGCCTATTCCTTTGAAGGCAACTCAAACAGAAACAAGGACCGTGCTTGTCCAGCACCCTTACTTCAGCAGCTACATTCCATCGTCAATCAGCCCATTCTACACCATGTGCCTTGCTGGGACTAGAGCACTCATCGACCCAACTTTTCCGACGAAACATCATTGCAAAAACCCCATTCTCCTCTTTCATTAATCTAGGTCAACAACTGTGTCTTCCCAGCCACTCGTTTCTCCAAACACCACCTCTAATGGAGAATCCGGCCATCCCCTAATCATCGCCACTTCTTTGAACGACCTCCTCCCTACAATCATTGCAACCAAACCCCAAACCCCCCCTTTGATCAACTTTTGGGATCATTGCATCAACACCATACTCTCAAGTTGTGTTACCTACCCGGGAGGGATTTCATGAACCTCTTTCCCCTCTGTCTGCGACTGTTGCTTCCTCTATGGTTCTGCAAATCCACTCCAACTCCTCTCTTGAAACCCACAATTGCATTATGGCATTTCTCCCATGCTCAACAATTTGTATATTCACACCCTTTGAATACATATAAATATATAAATAATTATATATATATATATATTTATATGTGTTGTTGGTAAGTGTTGAGCCAAGTAAAATATTATAACCATAAGGGTTTGGCTATCACTTTGATGTTGGTTATCCACTTAATGCGATCACCCTTTACCCAAGCATAGGATCAACTTGTATAATGAGAAGGTGCCTATAAAAAAACTAGTGACAAACCAACAATCATTATTGATGGCATTTTTACACAATCAAATGGGAGGAAAGAGGAAATAAGTGTTGAGAACTATAGAAGCAAGACAGACCGGACCTTAGGTTGCTCGAAGGAAATAATTATTTATTCTCAAAACTTTGCATAAATACTTTTATCAAAGCAAAGGGATGATATGCTTCTAGCAAGGGAAATTTGAAAAGAAACTAAACAAATGCTTTCATAAAACTATAAAAAAAACAATGAAAAAATTTCTCAAAGTGGACAATCGAATGTTTTTTATGCATCAATTTATGCATGCCTGATCAACAGCTAAAACAACAATTAATGAAACCAAATCAAAGTATCACCTTGCTCTCCGTAATGAACAGCTAGAATCTCTGGCGGGATTCCTTGCATTCCATAAATTTCAATCTCTGTAGATTCTCTCTCAGGCTTAGCATTAGGAACCCTATAATAAATAATTATATGAAAGAAAATATGTAAGTAAAAACAAATATAACAAGAAAGAAAATATGGAAGTAAAGCACTAATTACATGAATGATATTCCTGAATTCTAGTAGTAGTTGGCAAGGGTAGATTATGCAACACTAAGTCAACAACTCAACAATACAAAAGGGTAATTTGAATGTCGGAGCTGGGGACTCAAAAAATTATAACTCAGTCTGTGCTTTAACTCCAATATTAGGCAAGGTTTAAATTTAAATCATCATGGGAAAACTAATTCAGAAACCAAAGAAAATGCAATAGTTAAAGTGGAACCAGATACAGCTCTACCCCATCTGAAAACCTAAAACACATGCTTCAATTGTGTTTATAGTTGTTATGTAATTTATCTAGTCCAGGCAAACATATGGTCAGACATGTGGTCATTGCTGGTTGGGTATGCAAGAACAAATGCATATTGAGTGTCCGCTTTTTTTTTTCTTTTTGTAAAGAAAGAGAAAATTATTGGCAATGCACAAATCATGATATGGATTTAGATATTTTAATAACAACTTCAACAACAATTTATTTATTTTTTAGATAGGTAACAACTTCAACGACATTATAAAAGAAAAGAGGCGAAATCTAATTAAGGTTTTGACTAAGAAGGAAGGATAAAAAAATATGATTAATTATAGTTTCCTGTCTTAACAAATTCATATAAAGTTTAATATGTAAAGTCACTAATTGCTCCAAAAGCTTAAGTTGTTAAAGAATGAGTTAACAATATATATCAAGCACTCTCAACACTCCCCCTCACGTGCGATCCCGGACTGGCACGTGGAGAGGCAAAGAAACCAAGACAGAAGAGACTGCAAATGCAAACGGGAATTAATGTGAATGGGGAGACTTGAACCCAAGACCTCCCACAATCAAGACTCTGATACAATGTAAAGTCACCAATTACTCCAAAAGCTTAAACTATTAGAGAATGGGCCAACAATATATATTAGGCTCTCTCAACACAATCTATGTCTTGTATCACATCCATGCACCATCAATGATTGATATAAATGTACAAGAACATAGTTTAAATTAAATAATTCATCCTAAAGATTTTTAGTAAATTGATTTGACTAACCACATTTGTTAAATGCTTTGTAGACTAATAAAGTAGAATGCTGAAAACCAGTTTTGTCCTACAACTTTCAATCTTTTTTTTGGGCCAAGAAAATCCTTTTTTTCACCTATCCTCCACTCTTCAATCAGCCTCTAGGAAACCCCTCCACATGGAACATATCAAGCACGTGGTCAAGGTGATCATGGAAACTATCGCAATCAAATTTTCACCAGTTGTCCATGCAACACTAAGTCACCACAACTTAGTCAGCCTAAACCACACATCCGCTCAAAGTTCTGCCCATGGGAGGCTTGCAACATAGTGCACAACACAGAATAGGAACAAGGCAACTGTGTCGGAAAAATTACCAACAGCTGTCCACTGTATAGGAAAATGTCAACCCTCTTTTATAAAAGTTGTCCACTGTGCCAACAAGCTCTAAATTGATTGGTACCTCCTCCACCTCCTCATATGGGAGGTTGAGGGTTCAAGTCCCTTAATGGGCAAACGTGTGTGATTTACCTATCAAAAAAAGGTCGTTCATTGCAAAGACTCGTCTAATGGCCCCTATCAGTAGAGAAAAGGTAACCTTAGGTGGAGTCTTTGTGCACCAAAACATCTTCCAAATGAAGGGATCTCTTTCTCGCCGTTGAAGGATATGAAAATAAGACCTTAGTTCAAAAGCTCATTTGGCAGACCCCACCTACTTCTCATTGTCCTCAGGTCATCTCCTAAATCTATAACATATAATGGTGAATAAAACAACATAATCTCCTCCATTTTTTCTTAACATAATATAGTAGATGTTTTTCTCAAGGAAGTCCAGACGGTCATAGACGGCCTTCAGGACGGGAAAGGCAGCAAACAAATCTTTCCAAACACATGAAATATCATACAAAGGATCAACTGTGTGAACTCCATCCGCCATTTATCAACTTCGCCATCACATCAGTTATTAAAAGAGCAAATATCTTTTCTCTACCCACTACGAATAATATCTATTTATTTTCTTCTTTTGGATTCAAATGGTGCATAATCGTATTGGCTGCTATTGTAATCCACAATTAATTCAACAAACAAAATTTGCAACTTGAATGCTTCGACTTGTATGCATATAAGAGAAGTAAACAGGGGCGTGCACATATATACAAACATATAAGTATATGTGTGTGTATACATGGGTCTTTTCACTCGCGGGATAAGGCTGACTACATCTAACCCTCCCATACCCCGCAGTTCCGGGAGCATCCACACGCACTGGGCTAGCCCTTTTAAGGAAAGAGATAACAGAGGTACTATTACATACTTGGAGACGGTCTCTTTGTGGACCTGGAGGACGTGGATGACCATGCCGCCGGCGGTGGAGAGCTTCTTGTTGCACACGTGGCACTTGAAGTGTTTGGCCTTCTGGTGTTGTACCAATATCTTCTCGTCGTCGAACTCTCTGTCGCAGTAATAGCAGAACACCTTTGACGCTCTCTTCTTCTTCTTCCCCATTGATTATTTGATCACAACCGACAAACCCTTAGCCTTTTGTCTTGCTTCCTCTACTCTTATCTATGGAACAGATTAAAATACCAGTTAGGGTTTACAGATTCGAATATTGGGGTTTCTATTCGATACTAAGAGGAGAACAAAGAGTGAAGACCCAATTCTGTCTCTCTATCGTCGTCTTTCCAATCAAATTCCAATCAGTGTTTGGTTTTAACGGGAAAAGAGGGCACTGGTAGAGATCTAATATCTAATTATGGGTATTTCGCTCTGCAATTTTCTCACGCAAGGAAAGAGCATGGCTTTAATTTGGGTCTTATCGCCCTTCTTATTGTCACTCAATATTGGACACGATCTACGCGAAATTTAGCAAATTTCAGGTTGTGTTTGAGTCAAAATCCAATCAAACTTACTTACCTCCGTCTTAGTCTTACTTTTAAGAGAATTTTATCATTATTTATTTTATTTTAAAAATTTTATTTGTAAAATTAATATATTTTTAAGTTATAAATTTTTAAAACTATCATTTATTATATCTAATGTGAATATAATTTATAATTAAACGAGGATAATATAAAAATTTTAAATAGTTTCAAAATAATAAAATAATATTTTCAAAAAAGTTAAAATACCCAAAAAAAAAAAAAAATATCATTTTAGGACGAAAGGAGTATTATTCTTGTGATATTCAAATTCATCCGATTAATTTTAAATTGATACGTTTAATTTGTTAATATGCAATCGATAAATGAACACAATTATATATGTATATATATATATATATTTACTTTATTTAATAATAGTATTATAAAAATAATTAAAAATATATTAATTATTAAATAATATAATATTGGTGTATAAGAATTAATAAAAATATAATATTTTTTTTTAAAAAAATAAATATTTTAATTGAATTCATCTTTATCACTTTGATAATAAATTTAATAGGTTTATATAGAATACAAAATAAATCCAAATAAAATAATTAACAATTCAATAAATTAAACTTTATTAATTAACTATAATAGTCTTATAATTTTTTTAAATATTCTAAGATAGTATTATTAAACTTAAATAACTCATATATTATTCTCTTTTTTTTCTCTAACCTCCCTAAAATAATGTTATTAAATTAGATTATATTAATTATCCTCATCAAAGAGTTTTAAGGTAAAAATCATAAATTAGCTAATATTTTTTTAAAAATATTTTTAGAATAATTTTTTAAAATTATTTTTGGAATTATTTTTTTTGTATCTATATTTAGTTTGATTCTGTAAATGTATTTGTTATTTGAACTAAAATGAAACATTATTTCTTATAAAAATTTATTTTGATTTGAACAATACATGTTAATGAATGGTGAATGTTTTCTTTTATATTTAAATTATAATTAGAATAAAAATTATATATAATTTATTCAAATAGATTATCCGTGTCATGTCGTATTATGTTATGTCAGATCATTATATTTGACACAACCTATTTATTAAATGAGTTAGTCGAGTCGTGTTAACCTGTTTAATAAATGAGTCGTGTTCGTGTTGAAGAAGTTGACACAATTAGTTCATCAGGCCGTGTTTGGGTTGACACTATTATCACAATCCTAATCTGAAAGGCCTGACAATAGAGTCATTTGAATCCTAACTGGAAGGTAAATTGACTAATCAACCTAATCAAATGTATTAATTGAACACTGTCATTTTTCTTGAAAATATTTTGAAGTCATTTACTTCATTAATTGGTTTTGTTTCATCACATTGCTTATATTTATTCAAGTCTCGTAACGAGATTAATTGAAATTAACTATCAATAAGTCTAACTGTTTTATAATGTTAATCTGTCAAATAGATACAACATGGATACAATGTTCAGAGCTAACTGTAATTAACCATCCACTATAATCTCTCGAGTTCAATACACGTACAGATAAAATGATTACTAAGCAACCTGTATACAATTAAATAAAATATATTAAATGTAAAACTAAGTAATACTACGATCTTTACTCATATCGTAATGCCCCAACAATTGTCATTATTAAGTCTAGTATTTGGCATTCTCATGAACAACTAAAATGAGTCATAACACTTGGCAAGGTTTTCCAAACCAAACACACAATATACAAAAACTAATACAAACCCTATGTGAGCAATTCTTAACGTCCAACGTGCAACACATGCATACATTAAGCATCGTATACATTAAACAAATATAGATAACTCAATTAATAAGTTAAGATACAATTCAACATAAGTAATATTAATAATGAGGAATATATCTAGGTGTACAATTTATCAAAGTATACCCGAGACTATTGTTGTTCATCATCTGTTGTTGTGTTATTGAGAATATTATTGTTGATACCTTGTTATTGATGTTGTATTGGATATACATATTGTTGTTGGTATTGCTTTGATAAAAAATAATGGTGCATTGTGAGACAGGCATACTTAGATAAATTGCACATCTAAATATACTCTCTATTGTTCATCTTGCCTTTGTTGTATAATGTTGAACTATATCTTAGCTGATTGTTCCGTTTGTTGGTATTAGTTGATCTGTATTATGTGTTGCATATTGGACATTAGGAATTGTCTATGTAGGATTTGTATTAGTTTTAGCATGTTGTGTGCTTGTATGTTTTGAAAAATCATACTAAATGTCATGACTCACTCCTTCTATTCATGAGAATGGTAGGTATTAGACTTGTAGATGATAGCTCCATGAGCAGTTTAGGATTGATAGAGATGATAATACTACACAATTTACTTTATGTGTTATATTCATTTTGCGTAAGGGTGTATGTACTCTTCTCAATAATCATTGTATTTGTCTATGTATTAGATAATAGAATCATTTTTGAACATTGTAAGCATGTTGTATATTTTGTACATTACTGATGGACATTTATTATATAGTTGAACATGGTGATAAATAATTTCAATTAATTCCGTTACGAGACTTGAACAAATATAAGAATGGTAATGAAACGAAATTAATTAAAAGAAACAATTCAAAAAATGATTTATCTGTAATACAATTGACTAAGTTAATTAGTCTATTCGCCTTTCAGTTAGAATTCAAATGACAATATTGCCGGACCTTTCAAGTTGGGGTCATGACATTACAAGTATAAAATATGTTGGGTATGAATTATTTGAGAATATAGCCTCTAAGGTAGTATCTTAGATTTGTAAATAAAACCTAACCACTATAGTGTCAGATCAATCATTCAATCGACTTATAATGGGTTTAAGTTGACTGGTATAAGTCAACTAATTTAAACAAAAATAATTTTCTTTTTAAATTCAATCAATGGGATCTTTTAAAACCCCCAATCAACACATATCAATTGATTCCTATTTGTTTGAAACTCATATTATGCTACTTAGATGAACTTGTCATCAGCACATATGCCTTATTTATATTTAATGCTTTAAGTAACTATTTATAAGTATTTATGTAAGACGTTAAATGTAAATAAGAAAATAGGCTCTTTTTGGATTAAATAAAAAAAATTTCAAATATTAATTCCTTATGAATAAAAAGGCAACTCCCCAACTGAAAAATAAAATTTTAAAAATTCTTAAAATCACACTTTGATCAATAGTTAGATAGAAGGATTGCCATCAAGTTATGATTTATTAAATATTTTTTTATGCTATTAGAGACCTAAGAAGTAATTAGTGAGACATTTGAAATCTTAATTCTAAGTATTTTAAACGTTTGTTTTTGTGAGTCTTAGCATTTTAATATCCTGATTAAACCACCTAAATGCTTATCAATCCGATTAACCTTTGTTAACTTTTCCACCCTTTATAAGTTAGTTATTAATATTTCAAATTAATTATAACCAAATCTAGAACTCTCAAAAGAGCTTGAAAATACTTGTTAATTTCTTTTTATAAAAAAATGAAATAAGAAAGCTAGAGTCGAGCCGATGGTTGAACAGTTAAGAACACAATATTTTTTTGTACTGACGTATTTAGATTATATTTATTATTAAATTTAAAAAAATATTGAACAGTGTGTTGATGTGCGATATTTGTATATACTTTGAAAATACATGGTCTCAATAAATAATTATTGAATAAATATTAATATCAATTGTGAGTAATCACATTTACAATTTGATTAGTGCGTATTTGATACACACTAATTTTACACGAGATTATACACATACATGTATTATACACATTATTCAGATCATAAATATCGAAAAATCACCATTAATATTAATATTTCTCATAATAACTTAACAATTTTTGGTAACTAACCACCTACTTTAGTTTGGTTGGCTCTATGATTCCCAATTTAAAAAGTCTACTATACTGTTTACTGTTTAGGGGGCCACGTCACCGCCAATTTTAATTTCGTTCAACTTTAACATAGCAAAATAAAAGAAACCACAGTACCTTGATTTCAAATCTCCGTCTCGCAATTTTAGCGTGCAGAATTTTTCTGTTTGAATTTAGAATTAAATAATGTCTTTAAAAAAAATTTGATAAGAGAACTCTTTTTTATTTATGTTCCTCTCACAATTTTAACGTAACATATATATAATATTTTATATATATCATATTGTAATTAATATCTAATATGAAATTAAATATTGTCAAAAAAATATTATTAATAATTAAAAGTCTAAATATTTAGTATTTAAATAATGTTCACGTGATATGAATTTATCGTCACAAGTTACATTTCACAAGGCAATGAATCTCATTTCTTGTTAATGTTATTTGTTGGGACGGTATGAATAAATTTTTAAACTTTTGAGACGTATCTAATGACATTTTATTTAGAAAGTAATTTACTTCTACTCGATACAATCTGCTAATGGATTACTGACAAAGTCGTTCTGACAAACTCAAGACACAATAAAGCTTTTGATTTAAAGAACTACAACCAAAAAAATTGGAAGATTATTTCCACTGTGAGAAAAAAGAGTTTGATTATATTTTTTCTATTCTAAAAGAGAGTTTACATTTTTTATAATTCGTAATACTGTATTTATAAATAAAAAATGTGTAAAGACGTGCACAAATTATTGTGCATAATGCCGGTTGAGTTTTTATGAGTTAGAGCTCATTTAGACTTAAATGAGCTTGATTAAACCATGAATCAACAAAAACATCATGAAATTTAACTTAATATAAAAATAATTTTTTATATATAAACAGACAAAATAAATAACACAAAAATTAATATAAAACAAAATTAAAAACTGTTATACAATCAAACGTAGGCTCAACATTATTTCAACACCAAATATTTAAAATCAATACTTTTCTTAACGAAGAAGACAGTAACCAACATCCATCAACTGAATCAATCAATGTACGTAACACCTATAGCATGTCAAAGACCAGGAGGGGTTGGAATATTTTGCGGAGCGTCGTGAATCAGGTCTTCAATCATACGTCCCAGGGAATGTAGGATGATCCACCTTCCATCATTGCAACCCTGCTCTTCTCTTTCATCTCCTTCACCTTCTTCCTAATTTCACCATCTATCATCACCTGCCTTATTCCACTCTCAATCTCCTCCGCCGTCAACAATCCCACTTCATCACTGCTCCAGAAGGAATCCCTCCTGTAATCCAATTTTAGTTCTACTGCCAGCCCCAACTCTCTTACCAACTCGAACGCGTTCATCTGCTGTTCTGCGTACAGCGGCCATGTAGCCACCGGAACTCCGCACCATATGCTCTCCAGCGTAGAATTCCACCCACAGTGCGACACGAACCCTCCCACTGCCGGGTGCGACAGCACAGCCGCCTGCGGAGCCCAACCGATCACTTTCCCCATCCCCTTCCCGACGGTCCGTTCCAAGAACCCCTCCGGCAGAACATCCTCTGGGTTCGAGTAATCGTGGGGTAAGTCCATGCTACCCTTGGGCGGAGGCCGACGCAGGGACCACAAGAAACGGTGCCCGCTGCTCTCCAACGCATGCGCGATCTCTTTCACCTGATTATCCCCGAAGCTCCCCATGCTCCCAAAGCACAAGAACACCACAGATGAAGGAGGCTGACCGTCAAGCCAGCTCATGATGGCGTCGTATTGCTCCTGGTTGTTGTGGGTTACCTCACCACCACCGCCGCCCTCCTTGATGTTGAGTATGGGTCCCACCGGGTAGATTGGGGGTATGTTGTCATCCCCATCAGAGGAGAGGGTACTGAGGGACTTAATCGCATGGGATTCCAACTCCGCGAAGGTGTTGACCAAAATCCCTTTGGTCTCTCTGAACTTTCTGGCAATTGCGAGGAACAGAGTGCAACTGCCTCCCTTGTCCAGCACCACAGAGGGCAAGAGCTTGGCAGGAACGGGGTTGGTGAAAGTTGGGACTAATAACTCGGCATCCGAGTCATGAAACTCGTTTATGTCTTGGTTGTCTTGGAGGGACTGGAGATGGAACATGAGGCCGAGAACGGCGGCGCCGGAAGTGAAGAAGACGAAGCTGGGGACCCCAAACTCATTGGCCACGTCGATCATAGTTGTACAGAACATGTCAATAACGACTCCGGCGAGTCTGACTGAATGGGAACGTGTGATATCAGCGACAACATCTCTGACATGAGTCTTGTGGCTGTGGATGAAATCACAGACGAAGTGCATGACAGACTTGGGAGGCTCTGAATCTACTTGGGTAGGGGTTGGGAGATGGACGAAACGTATGCGAGAGGTGTCAGACCCATATGCGGAGGCGGAGGCAGAGGAGGTGGGCGTGGAGTCGTTGGGCAGCTTCATGATGAGGACTGTGATGGAAAGCCGTTCATCTCGGTTGATGAGGAGCTTTGCCATCTCCACCGTCGAAAGCAGGTGGCCGACCCCCGGTGAAGGGATGAACACAATTTCTGTCTCGTTCATTTTTGTTCGGACTTCCTTCCTTCCCCGTAGTACGTAATTAATCATTGCTGCTTCTAGGAAGGAGTGACGAAGGACCTGTTGACTGGTATGCGACGTAAAACGTCAGTGTTTATGTGTGTGTATATATATATATATATATTCGAAGTGATGTCATTGCGTTGCTGGCAGAGACCAAGACAAAGACAAAGACATACCTTTGGGATGAAAATTAACTTGATCTATTGGCATCCTTAAAGACCGGTTTAAAAAAAGAGCAGCCAACCCAACTCCACGCCCACCCCATCCAACCCACCCCAATTACATTAAAAAATTGAGTTTTGTGTTATTTAATAAGTTGTTATAATAATATTTTTTAATCCATAATTAAAAATTTAGACAAATTTTTTAAAATTTTGAAAAAGAAAAAAAATTCATTCTAATTATCTATTAATACGAATAATTATTATTTTAACACACTTAATATTTTGTTTGATATCTATTAAGTATAATTAATTTAATAAAATAAATAAATAAAAATTTAAAAATAAATAAAGAATATGATGAAAACTCACCCATGCAAATTACTTAGATTTAAACAAATTTAGGAATAATATTTTTTTAGCGGACGGAATTAAGAAAAAAGTCTCCTTTCCTATTACTAGCATGATATGAAAGTAATATATCATATCATATATCAGGACTATGATTAGTCCTAACATTTTTTTAACAGTAATATTATATTTTTTAAATATTTATATTAAATTTTATATTTTAAATAATATGACATAATAATATTAATAATATATTAAATTATATAATTAATATATTACAATAAAATTCTGCTATATAATTACACCGCAATTGAAATATACATAAATTTGAAATAGTATTTTAGCATTTAAGGATGTGCAGGATTAATCCCTTTTTTAACTGTCTTGTGGAGGAACATGCTCTATTCAAAAGCATCTACGTACTCTATTTCCTTTTGGTAAGGGCATATGCAAGGATCAGTCATATGTGGATGTATGTGGTATCAAAAGAGTAATGATTGATGAATATATATATACTTGTGTGAATGTAGGATTTGTCATAATTCATCGTATATGTATATAGACATTGATACGCCAAAATTACATTAATAAATCAGAAGCTGACACGTGTTTAAATTGTATCTTGTGCTAGCTGTACATCATCTAGGTACGCCGACGTATAGTTGGTCCACCGACCTCAGAGGCGTCACATACTTGGGTACCGATCTCGCTCACCAAACACATTAGACTACTGAACAGGTTGTCGTCGTCGTCTCACCCTACCGACCTCGGAAGGACAATACAAACATTGACCTGCGGAATTCACTTCAGCTCTGAAGGGGAACCTCAGAGCAAACATGGACGAGGCGGCATGGCAGCCACATGTCGATGGCTTCTCCACTGACAAGGGTTTTAGAGTAGGTATCGTACTCCAA
The DNA here is from genome assembly GCA_008638375.1 of Nyssa sinensis. Taxonomy (NCBI): domain Eukaryota; kingdom Viridiplantae; phylum Streptophyta; class Magnoliopsida; order Cornales; family Nyssaceae; genus Nyssa; species Nyssa sinensis. The sequence goes on from CM018046.1 coordinate 44,923,195, forward strand.
TCTCCGGATGGAGTTACAACAGAGAAGACGATCACCCTGAACTTCAAAGCTTCTAATAATGAAGTTGAATATGAAGCACTAATTCTCGGGATGAGGCTGGCCTTAGAATGCGATGCTCGCAGCCTTGAAGCATTCTCTGACTCACAGCTAGTGGTGGGCCAGGTACTTGGCGAATTTACAGCCAAAGATGACCGGATGATCAGATACACGGAATTGGTGAGCTCCTTGAAAAAGTTATTTTCCAATTTCAGTATCCATAAAATTGAAAGAAGTCAGAATACCCAAGCCGATGCCTTGGCAAACATGGCTTCTCACTTAAAACCTAATGAGGATTCCGAAGTCGGCATCTCTTGCCAAGCGGCACCAAGCGTCCAGGAGATCCATCCCATCTGCTGTGCGAAACAACCCGAGGACTGGAGGACTCCTATCTTTCGGTACTTGCAAGAAGGGAAGCTACTAGAGGAAAAGAACCACGCTCGGAGTATACAGATTAGGTCCACACGGTACCTTATCCTAAACGAAAAACTCTATTGCAGGTCCTATACCAAGCCATTCCTGAGATGCCTGTCTCCAGAAGAGTCAGAATATGTCCTAGCCGAAATCCATGAAGGGATATGTGGAAACCATAACGGAGGCAGAACGATAGCACACCGAGCTTTAACTTATGGCTATTATTGGCCTGGCATGCTCAAACACGCCAAAGAATACGTAAAGAAGTGTGATAAGTGTCAACATTTCGCCTTATACCAACACTAGCCGCATCAGGAGCTCATCCCTATTGCAAGTCCGTGGCCTTTTGTCCAATGGGAGATAGATATCGTGGGTTCACTGCCAAAGGCCCCACAAAACAGAAGATATTTGCTTGTCGCCATCGATTATTTCTCTAAATGGGCAGAGGCAGAACCCCTAACTCACATTACCGAGGCAGAGGTAAAAAATTTCACATGGAAGAATATTGTCTGCAGGTTCGGTGTTCCTTGTGTTATCATCTCAGACAACGACACTCAATTCACCAGGAAAGTATTCGAAAAGTTCTATACCGACCTGCACATCAGCCACCACTTCTCCTCGCTTGGGCACCCCCAAGCAAATAGGCAGGCCGAGGTCATCAATCGAATCATCCTCGACGCCATCAAAAAGAGATTGGAGCAGGCCAAGGGAAGGTGGGTCGAGGAGCTCCCAGGAGTACTTTGGGCATACCGAACCACAAGAAGGATGTTAACTGCCGAGACGCCGTTTTCACTTACATACGGTATCGAGGCAGTCATTCCTGTAGAAATCGGCATGCCAACGCTGAGGATGAAGGTCTTCGACCAAGAGGCCAATAACCTCCAACTGGCAAAAAATCTTGACCTACTAAAAGGGAAAAGAGAGCAGGTTGGGATCAGAACTGAAGAATATCGATGAAGGGTGGCCAAAAGCTTCAATCAGAAAGTGAATCACGTGGTCCTGGAGCTCGGTGATCTGGTTCTAAGAAGGATCTTCCCTAATACCAAGGATCCCACCATGGGAAAGCTATCCCCGAATTGGGAGGGGACCCTACAAAATTATCAAGATTATCAAGCCTATGACTTATTGGTTAGAAGATATGTTTGGAAAGCCAGTGTCAAGGCCCTAGAATATTGAGCACCTAAGAAAGTATTATCAAAAAAGCTGTTCCTTGTTATGAATATGTTTTCCAAATAAAAAAAGGCCCATACGAGCAAGAGCGCTGTAGGCAAGGTCTCAATGCATAGGTCTCCAGACCTGATCCATATAAAAAGGCCCCTACGAGCAAGAGCACTGTAGGCAAGGTCTCAATGCACAAGGTCTCCAGACCTAGTCCATATAAAAAAGGCCCCTACGAGCAAGAGCGCTGTAGGCAAGGTCTCAATGCACAGGTCTCCAGACCTGGTCCATATAAAAAAGACCCCTACAAGCAAGAGTGCTGTAGGCAAGGTCTTAATGCACAGGTCTCCAGACCTGGTCCATATAAAAAAGGCCCCTACAAGCAAGAACGCTGTAGGCAAAGTCTCAATGCACAGGTCTCCAAACCTGGTCCATATAAAAAAGGCCCCTGCAAGCAAGAGCGCTGTAGGCAAGAAATGCACAGGTCTCCAAACCCGGTCCATATAAAAAAGGCCCCTACGAGCAAGAGCGCTGTAGGCAAGGTCTCAATGCACAGGTCTCCAGACCTGGTCCATATAAAAAAGGCCCTTACGAGCAAGAGCGTTGTAGGCAAGGTCTCAATACACGGGTCTCCAGACCTGGTCTATATAAAAAAGGTCCCTACGAACTAAGAACGCTGTAGGCAAGGTTTCAATGCACAGGCCTCCAGACTTGGTCCCTTGAAAAAAAGATTCTTACGAGCAAGAGCGCTGTAGGCAAGTATCAGACCTCGGGATCCGTGGAACTTTCTGAAGGTTCACCAGTCATCAGGTAAGAAGGTTTATCAAGATTAATTCCTTTTATTTAAGATCTTCACCCCTGGACCCCCAGTTCTTCATTGAGAATCATTGCGTTAACTTGTGTTTGTGCTAATATTAACCATATCTGGAAATTTATTATAACTATCTTGCTCTGTGGAAAAACCTATTAAATCTACTTGTTTGTTGCCATCTTACCAACAATCGGATCCAAAGGTCGAAGCCTTATCTATCATACTGCGGGGTCTTGTTCCTTGTTAATTATCAAATATATGTTAATTATCAAATACAGAGTCTGGTCAGGTTACTCTACTTCGGAGCCCCTCTGAGGGACAATTCGTTCAGGTCTGGACTAGAAACAACTAGGTTAATAAAAAGTTACAAGTGTTCCAAATCTGTGCAAACAAAATATGAGAAGCAATCGTTCTTATATTAATAAAGGCCCAAGCGGGCTGAAGTTTACAATGAGAATGCGAAAATGTAAAGTAAATATATACAAATCTATTTTTTAACGGGGGGAATGGAGGAGAAAGGGATAACATCTTCAATAACGGTCTCCTGAGCTGGCTGATCGGGTGAGTTCGGCACCGACTCATCTACCTTTACATCGCCCAGACTGGAAATATCCAGATCTGGGTATAGCTTTTGAATCATCTTCCTACAGAGAAGATAGTCGGAGTCTACGAACTCTCTCCCCATGGAGGTAGCCAGCCTCATCAGCCTTGCCTTGGTAGCCACACGGGCCTCTGCTCGGGCTTTCTCCAGCTTCCGAGCCTTAGTTGCCTCAGCCTCCTTAAACTTTTTCTTCAAATCGTCCAAGTCATGGTGGAGCTTGTTTCTCTGAATAAACAAAGGCTCCACTCCACGCTTCGCCTCCATGTATTGCTCGTTGAGCGCCCCATATTTGATCTCCAAGGCATTCACGTTAGCTCGGGATGCCTCGAGGTCGGCACGAGTTGCCCCGAGCTCGGACTCGGCCAACTTCAGACTAGACCAAGTGGCACCGAGTTCGGTCTGGGCTACCTTTAATTCAGCCTGAAGGCTGCTGACCCTCTCAGACTGGTTGAAGCGATCCATAAGGACGCCCATCGCCCAGGAGACCCTACGAACAACAAAGCAGAAGGTCAGTACAGCTAAAACAAGCGAATGAGACAATGAAAACCATCGACACAGAAGTCTTACCCTTGCATGACCCTGCATAAGGTTAGCAATTATCTGCCTCGAACTCTTGCCTTGAAAGCCTGGAGGAAGTTTCGCCTTCAAAGTTGATTTCATAGCGGCCGACCTCGAAGTTGCATTGCCCGGATTAAGAGGGACCGAACTCGATCCTTTTTGAAAAGCTGTCGAAGGTGAGGGATCGGATGCCTGCACTCCTGAGGCGACTCCCGCCTTGGCCGGTATTGATGCTTCAGGTCGGGAGGCTGCAGTTGGCTTCTGAACTTGAGCTTGGGAAGTTTCAGCAAGCTCGGGAGCCCGAGCTTGGGAAGCCTCATGATTAGCTCTGGATATTAACCTTCTCATTTTTTGAGCCGGAGAAGCAGTAGTCGAGGAGGATGGCAGCACTCAGCTTTCGCCTTCGAGCTCCGTACGAATGCCGATAACACGTCCTTCTTATACGCCGCGGCCTCTTCCTTTGTCAGCTTTGCCTGCCATCATATTCTAAGGTGAGAGAATCTGATAGTGAGGATGGATAGTTGGCTGTAGAAGGCAACGATACTCGTCCGTAAGCTCGTCACTGAATGAAGGCCTCCTCCACTTCCCTTTATCTGCAAAGAAAACACAAAAGAGAAGCTGGAGTTAGACAACCGAAATAGGAAGAATAAACCAAAGAAAGAGTTACTCAGGTCTGAATACCCACCCTTCGGACCGGTGTATCGAGGAAAAAGGCTTAGATGGTCCTCAAAATCTTCACGCTCCCAGCCTCCCCTTACGAAGAAGTACCACTTCTTCCAAGTTTTGTTGGAAGAGGGCACCGAGGTCAGAGGTCTGAACCTCTGATCGAAGCATGTATCCCTCCGAACTGAGGTACTTCATATCCATCTGAACTACGAATAGGGGTCCAAGTTTACCTGGACCCCATTCAGACGACCTAAAACTATAATGGCCAAAAGTTGCCTCCAATTATTCACATTTAGCTCAGTAGGGCAGATATCGAAATATGTAAAAAACTCAACTATAAGGGGATGGAAAGGGAACCGTACACCTATGTCGAACCATTCGAGATAGGCACAGATTTCCCCCCTCCTGATGTCGGAGGGACAATCCGAAGATTTAGGGACCCTACAAGTAACGTTTTTTGGGAAACTGTACTGTTTTCTAATGGCCTTTAGCACTCCCTTAGTCATAGCACTCGCCTCCTCCTCCCTTTGTAACTGGCCAGATGAACTGGCCTCCCTATCACTAGACCTTCGAACATGCCCTAAAAGAAGAAGAAGAAGAAGTAGAAGAGGGACCACCCACCATCTTCGACTCTACCCTAACCTCTACATCGTCCAAATTACCGGTAGGAGGAAAAAGACGGACTACAGTGGCCAAAAATCGCACAGAACGGTCGAAAATCGCTCGAAGTCGCCGGAAATCGCCTGTGAACACTTGGAAGATATTTGAAAAAATTGTACACTGAAAAACGAACGACCATTCCCACTATTTATAAGAGGCGGTAGAGGCATCATTTAATGCCTCGAGAACCGAACGACAGTTATGCAATAAATAACCTCGATCATCCAAACGGTGACACGCATAATAAATACGCTCGAAACGGCTGTCGTCCCCTCAAAACACGAAACAATGCATTTAATGTCTGGCGCATAACCTTTGAGATGCGAAGTGGTGCACTAATTATTGAGCGCATGATCTCTCATAAGCCCTAGCCCGAGTTCTGTACATGTTGTCAGAACTAGGGCTCGAGGGGGGGAAGTGCTGATACGCCGAAATTACATTAACAAATCAGAAGCTGACATGTGTCTAAGTTGTATCCTGTGCCGGTCGTAAATCATCTAGGTACGCCGACGTATAGTCGGTCCACCGACCTCAGAGGCGTCACACACCTGGGTATCGATCTCACTCACCAAACACATCAAACTACTGAACAGGTTGTCGCTGTCGTCTTACCCTACCGACCTCGGAAGGATAGTACAAACATTGACGTGTGACAGATAAAGAAGCAGTTAGTAACAATAAAGTAGTTGATGACAGTAAAAGCAGCTGGTGACAGCAGGATAAGTGGTGACGAAGAGATTGATAATCATAATTACCACCGTCAGGCGACAGCAAGCCCATGTTCGGGCAGTACCAACTTTTACCAACTATGACAGATAATCAGCCTATAAAACTTAACCTTTGAGGTACGTAAAGAGGGATATGATCATCCTTTTCTCTCGAATTATTAAAAAAAGCATTATTTTTGCAATCTATCTAACTTAATCATCGGAGAGGTTACAACCGGAGCCCTCCCCGGTGGCATATTGACTCTTTTTTTTTTCAAACTTGATACGATCGGAGAACCTGGGGCGTGACAGGTCAAAAAGCTGCAGCAACAGACACTATCCCTGGTTTTTACCATAATCTAGTCAAAATAAGTTTACCCATTTGAACACTGCACCTATCCAAGATTAGGAGGGAGAGGTCTTATCCCGACATTGATAGAAATTAATAGTTAGGTTAGCCAGACCGATAATCCCGACAAGTGGGTGGTGATCTATCGTGGAAATCAATCAAATTACCAAACTAAACAACTAGTATAGTAGAGAAGTAAGGTCGAACCCACAAAGACTGTTAATTGTTTAAAAACCAAAGTTGAGATTAACTTTAATTCAAATTCACAAAGAGTGATTGTTTGTTGATTCTTTCCTAAAATTAAATGAGAACTATAATTAAAGCAAATATTCAACTGAATTAATGATGAATCAAATTAAAAGAGGATTCCTAGGGTGTTGAATCCACCACTAATCTTGTAACTAGCTTTAATTGTATTAATTCTTGGGCCATTAAATTTGGATGTAAAAGATGTATTTTGGCTACAAGCCTCAATACAATCATAAAAAAAACCACGCACCAAAACCCTAAGCACGAATCATCTTTAGTTAACACAAATTGTCTACACTAATTCTAAGGTCATAGTCACAATTTGTTTTCTCTGAGTTATGACTCGTCCTACGGTTTTGATATATGTACAAATATTACTATTATATAACCACATAAATAAAATCACAGAAATTGATTATGTGAAACCGAATAATATAATCATTGCATTAATAAAATTTCAAAGTTATACAATCAGCATCCAAAACTAATTAACCCAAAAATAGAATACAAAGAAGCACGATTACTTGACTAGGGTTTCATCTAAACCCTAGGAATGAGAAAACTTAGCCCATGATGGTGGAAGATGTGCACACCATAGCCATGGAGTTTTTCATCTTCTTCTTTAGAGTCGTCTCCTCCTCAAGATACCCAAAAACGGCTTCCTCCTCTTTCCTAAAACCTTAGCTCACAATATTATCCTCCTTTTTCCAAAAATACCCCCATTACATAAGAATTCAGGCAAATAAAATAAAATCTCGTAATTAGACATTAGGGGCCCAAAAAGGGAGGTTAAAGTGCTCCAAAATAGAGTCTGTAGTGCTAAAATGGGCTCTGGTTCACCTACATATGGATCAAGCTTCTCTTCTAACCCAAAACCACTTGTTTTCCACTTCTTTTAGCACTTTAAAGCCCAATATTTTCCTTTTACTCCAAATCTACCACCAAATCATCAACTTTGTTAAGCTTTCTCTGCAAAAAGATAAAACAAGAATTAATTAGCAAATGCATATAGACTGGAGGAATTAAAATAATAAAAATGCAAGAATATCTAGGGTTAACAAAATAAATATGCACTTTTTAACTAATTATCACACCCCCCAACTTACACTTTGCTAGTCCTCGAGCAAAGCCAAGGAAACAAGAGACAAAATACAACTAACTAAATCCTTTTTCGTAGGATACACGATTGCATTTACCATATGCAATAAGGCTTTAAACCCCTAGGTTACCCTAGTGGACGAGTTATAGTCTCATGAGGGTTTGTAGTGAATCTACCCACAAAATTTGACACCCCCCAACTTGAACACAATATACTCCATAATTAATAAAAATGAATCTTAGTGAGCGTATAGCTGAGTTACAATCGAAGCAAAGTAACAATTATCTCACTAAAAGCAACTTGTGAATTTCTCAAGTGCTCATAAATGGATAGAATCAATGTGCACAAAAGCAACAACCATGACAAGATGTCTAGGCAATGAAACTTCATTTCAAACAGGCATTACTTTGACTCCAAATCTCACCAAAAGATATCACTCACAAATGAAGCTCACAGAGATGGGGTGCATACGTATCCTCTCATACATGTGGATAGAATAACTGTTGAGTACAAATCAAATAATCCACATGCAAATATGAATGAAAGCACAACAAGAAAACTATATAGAGAATT